>VXAA01000962.1:881712-912197 GCA_013399115.1 Anseranas semipalmata | reverse complement strand
TTCTGTGATTCTGTGATATCTGAGTTCTGAAATACAAAACAGCGGTGAAAGTCATCCTAAGATGACTATATGAGATTTTTCTATAAAACTGCATAAGATGTCATGCAGGATGGGTAACATATCCAATATTTGCCTTGAAGGTAGCAAAAGAATCCAGCCAAGAGTATGGTAATCCTTTGATATCTATGTCATGCAAACAGCAAAGTGGAGTGGAACTTATTCTACATGGAAGAGTATTTTTTAACTGAACACAAATTAGTTAAGTAGTGGCTGACTGAAGCTGCTGGAAGAACAGTCCAGCTGGTTTCAAAGGTACCCTCTGGTGGAAGATACTGTTGCCGTATTCCAAGTGTGTGAAACAAAGCAAAGTGAAAGTGCAGTATTTTCCCCATTATGCCTGATTTTTAGCATCTCCTGACTACTTCATACAATCGAAGCAAGGAATAGAACCTGAAGGCAATAGAAAGTCTTGTTGCTGCTCCCAAAGCTTTGATGGATATGTTTCTGCACTGTGGAAGAACTTTATAAAGTGAATTTCGGTTACTGTAGTGGCTGAAGCTGTTTCACCACCTTTCAGCCAGTGGAGAAATAGGGATCTCTAATGACTTCTCTTAGATAGCTATGAGTCATATAAGCCTCTTCAGGGGAAAACAGATATTGAAATTTTGAGCAAAATGTGCTTGCAGCTTCATTATTTCAAAAAGGCCAAAAGTTCACTTTACTTTATAAATGCAGCTACTAAACTAGTGTAGATGGGACTGTATGCATCCATTACAATAAAACAATCTATACTCTATAAAAGTCAGAAAGGCCTGATCCTGGGGTGTAGATCAAGAAAATTAGCTATATTAAAGATGTTTAATCTGGTAATTTTGAGTTCAAACGGAACATTATTACTTGTTTAATTCACCTTCATATTTAAAGTGAAAACAACCGCAAGTAATAAAATATTACTTAAAATATTCAGGACAGCAGCATATGCCTCAAGAGATAAGACTTTCACTGTTAGTTTAATTAAGAGATGAAAAAGCAAGCTTCAAGTGTTATTTACAGGTTCTTGACATATTCACTAATGAATCATAGGACGCTGTAAAGGTTATTCTACCTATTACAAAAGAAGTGCACAATAACTGTTTTTTAACCAATGTGTTGTCTTTGCAAAGTTTTATTCCCTTCAGTGGAATATGGGTCAATGTGCTTCAAATGGGAAACAAAGATTCTTTTTTTTTTACTGTTTCATCTTTCTAGCTATCTATCTTCACATGCGTGAGAGAGTACAGTGGTACATTGTTATGCTCATTGTTGTATATTAAGGAGTTAAGCATAATATCAGCACAATTTTTACTACCCCAGAACACTTAATTTATTTTTAGGAATATCGGAAATATTTGGTGCAGCTGCCAGCACCCCAGATAATGAAGGACTTCCAAAATTCAATACATTCTTTTGCAATTAATCTTTATTCTTGTACGATCATTCTTTATTCTTTCTGCATGCGTGTTTATTAACCTGATTGGTAATTTTTTACTGTTTCTTTTTGTCCTTAAGTTTTTTCTTGGGCACACACATATTCTTTGGTCAGCATTTATTTGTTGCATTAGACAATCTCTCAGTTACAACAAAGCGAGAAACAACTCTTCAAATAAATGGTTTTAGGACTGATAGAAATGATAGTACATCCTGCCCTGATATAAGGAGTGCTAGACAATGTATAGCAGCATCTGCATTATGCTAGATTTTTAAGTAACAGTTCTAAACATGTCTTATATAATAATGTTTTGCTCATCTTCTTCTGTCTTCTAAAGAACAGGCATCAGCTTACTTCAGCTGTGGCTCGCTACAGAAGGACAGATTTTCAGATACAGTGTTTTTATAGTTCTTGACTTTATTTAGAGTGCTGCTTAAACTGGATAGCCTACATTGGAGAGCTATTGACTTGTTCCTATGAGCAAAGAACCTAAGTGCACCAGAAGATCAAGGATTCTGTATTTTTCGATTTGAAATGTCTTTTTTTGATTGTTTGTTTGTTTCTCCCTTACCACTAAAAGGGAGGGAATGCAATAAAGGGGAAGAAAATGCTAATTTTATAATAAATTATGTTTAAAATAAGTTTCATTATTCATCTTAAAATTAAAAATTAAATCTTATTTCTCTTCATATTACCAGGAATTGAAGCTTAAGGTTTAATCTGAAAAAAATGACTGGCCATACTGTCAGGGAGAAATAGTAATCTGAGCTATACACACTCAGGGGAAAGGAAGAAAAGCTAACATTTAAAACCTACTTCAAGGATGACTGTGAATAGCAAATTAGATACAGCTTGTGGTAAAGTGTATCTGGAAAAAGGCCATACTTCTCCCTGCTGAGGTCCTTAGTTACATTTCCATGTCTGCTTCAGTTTCCTTCCATTTTGTGTATGGAACCAGATTTATCAGTTGCTGGCAGGCAGCAAGGGTCAGAAAAAAAAAAATTGAGGAAATTATATTTCCTTCGGCAACAGTTAGTTTCCCTCTGGTGAGAGATTTTCTGAGGACCTTAAATGGGCCCATTTAATTTCCAGCCATGTTCTAAAAGCTGTGTTTAGTTTTGGAGGAGACTGCCTCCTTCAACTCTGCCACTAATTCTGATGCATTTGTAGCAGGTGATGCCATGAAATATTCAGTTGCAGTGAAAATGAGTGGATTGTGTCTCCTTCCTACCCACCCTCATAGTCCCTCCTGTAAGCTTGACCACATTAGGAGCTTGGCTGCATCTGCAAGCCTCTCTGTTCCCTCCAGTGGAAACAGTCAGTGAAGAGCTCCTTCCACATCCCAAAAGGAGTCAATTACAATTGAAAAAGAACTGGTTTTATGAACTTTGAAGAAATAAAAATATCAGGTCTAAGAAATATGTTTATAGCATTTTTGGCTTATCCACTGTAAGAAGACATTGTTCATTTCATATGAAACTTCTTTTCTTGGAGTCAGTGTAAGAAACAGTAAGATTTCTTTGTAGGACCAGAAAGCTGACACATGAAAATCATTCACACAAAATAGAAACATATTGTTCAAAATATAGGTATGTCTTAGATGAAAGCTGTCTGCTGTCCCTGTCCATTGTTTATAAATAATTGTGATCGTGTCTGAGATACTTGACTTCATTGATAAATTTTGCTTATAACTGAAATAAAGTATAGGACTCCAAATTTTGACTAAAATTTAACAGCAAAACCAACTCCTATCTAGAAGGAAAAGAAGTCTTATTTGAAGTAGGTCAACAACAACAAAAAATTCTTATAGATTCCTACTCTTTCACACAGGAATATTTTCAACACCTTTCTGATAGCCCTGCCTATGACTTCTGCATCCTTACCCTTCTTCTTTTGACAAAGAATTAGAACCAAATGTGTTCTTGACTCCCACAGCAAATTTACAGAAAATCCGAACAAGTCAAGAAGGAGGATATGTAACTTCTTTCCTATACAATATATTTTACCACCTATTTGGTGTTTTTCATGACCATTAAAAAAGTAGACTTAAAACAGCAGTTCGAATACTGCATAGGACTTTCTGAATAGAAAACTGTAACTCTCATGACAGATTTGTATTTTTCTCTAACCATTTACATTAAAAAATCAATCCTCCACCCGGATTTAAAATGAAAACCTAAACAAAGCACTTATTGTCTTCTGGGCCCCAAAAGAGCAAATAAGCTTACTATGTAAGCTATTATAAAGTCTGTAATTTAAATACCTTATCAAATGGGTGAAACATGCTTTGAATTCTTCCACAGTAAGTTTATTACAGGTATGTAAATGGCAGTCTAGGGAAAAGAAAATGTAAATCTCAATAGTAGTGTTCTCAGAATGTAAAGAGAGAGATGTAGTACACTAAAAGTTTCCTTATGATATCAATAATTAACTGTGGCCATGAAAATGTAGATCTGATTAGGTGAATCTTCACTTGAAGGAGGGATAATCATTATTTATTTTCTCTTGTGTTCCTCTAATTATAGCACATAATTCTGACAATCATTTGAATGCTAAGAAAGAATTCCTCTAGGATAAAGCAACAGAAAAATCTGGAAAACACTGGCAGTGTAGCTACAGTGACTACATGGAAATCCACTGGGCAACCCTTTTGCTTTTTAAGTGAAATCTTCATCATTTAATTTTAAGAAGTCACAGTTTGTTTCTGGCAGAAGTCTTTCCCACACTTCAGAGTCCAAAGAAAGATAGAGGAAGCAACATAGGGAAAATAATAAAAAAGATGGCTGAAAAAATGCAAGTGATCAACATTGTTTTAGTGATTCACATACAATGGAGGATTTTGTTTTTACCCTTAATGCTAAAAACTCTGCCACCATGGAGTTTTTTACTATTAAGATTTTTCCAAAGACTAGGAAAATATAGCAGTGCTTAGTTGTGAATATTCTTTTATTCTTCTCTAATAGTAGAAACTACAGATCTGGCCTATCCAGAAGGAAAATCAGATTATCCAGAAGTAACAGAAAGAGAAATGAAATGTCTCTGGTTTCTTGTCATTAAATGATACTTTCCGTGCTCTGTAGTGGTATCAAGTGGTGCTTCCTCTCTGCCTCAGAGCTAATGTAACACAATCATTATTTTGTAAAAGTTACCTCAGATTGAGTGAATATGAGTGAAGAAAACATTCCCAAAAAGCCAAAGGCTGACATCTGTGTTCTTTCCTCAAGATATGAACAGGTCCAGATATTCAGTAGAATGGGAGTTATGGAGTTTATTATTCAAAAAGCACGTTTTTAATTTTATGCAGCATGGTTACATTTTTCACAAGAATTTTTCATTGTGTTTAAGATGGATCATCAACATAACATCCATTACAAAGAAACATTAATGCAATACTAAGTATACTCTTGGTACTGGGTAATTTCAAAAATTTGTTTTTTTTAATTTATTTATTTATTTTATGAAGGGAATGTTTGTTTTTAAATTGAAATGTTGCTACAGGGTAAATTGTTGTTTCTTCCAAACTTATATTTTCTCTGGAACTTTCTTTAGTGCCAACCACACTGTCATGTGTTCATAATAGCTGGTTGTATTTGGATTTCAGGAGGGTATAATATCTTACTTTTATTCTGGAGTGTTCAAAACTGTATAAAGCTTGTTTAGAAGTTGATGTCTGTTATGTTCTTCTCTCCTCTAACAGGAAAAACCATACTCTGTTTCATATCCTTACACACAGCCTAGGGGTGCCTTCTTTATTACAGAAGTATGTGGTAGTTTAACAACATATGGGCTGCTAAGCACCACCATGCTGCTCTCATACTCCCCTTCCTTAGAAGGACAGGGGGAGAAAATATGTTGAAAAAAAAAATCTTGAAGGAGCAGTTTCATGAAAGAAATAAAAGCAAAGGCCACACAGAAGCAGAGAGAGGGAAAAATTATTCTCTACTTCCCATCAACAAGCAATGTTCAGCTACTTCTTGGGAAGCAAGGCCTCAATATGCATAGTGGTTTCTTTGGAAGACAGACACTTTCCAATAGAGAGTGTGCCCTCTCCTTCTTCTCCGCCCAGCTTTTATTGCTGAATGTGACTTCATACAGAATGGAATATCCCTTTGGTCAGTTTAGGTCAGCTGTCCTGACTGTGTACCCTCCCCACCTCTTGCCCACCCCCAGCATCCCAGCATTTGGTTAGGAGGGGGTGAGTTGGAGACACAGCCTTGATGCTGTGCCAGCATTGCTCAGCAATAGCCAAAATTTCCCCACAGGCTAATGTGGGGAAAGTTAACTCCATCCCAGCCAGACCCAGTACAAAGTACTTACTAGAATTCAGACTTCTCTCTTAGCAATTCATAACTTCGTGGCTTCATAAAATTCACCCTACTTTGAATTCAAGTCATCATGCTGCTCTTGGTGTGCAAAGTGAAGGACCAACTTGTTAACAGCTTTCTCTATGTTCCCACTAACTATTGTAGTGGTTTGGCTTAGCCAAGGATATCATAGCCATTAGGCAGAGAGGGAATTTAGCAAAGAAAGCTATTCCTCCCATGTTAATCAATTGAATGTATACCTCCTAAATGATTGTAGGAGGTGGAGTAGGCTAGTAATGTAGCTATGTCATAAGCAAGTGTAAGGTACAACAGAATGGTCTTCCATTCTGAAGACTTCCAAGAGTTTTTGGAAAATGTTCAGTGTATCATCAGGCACAGGTATCTGCCAACTCCACCAATAGAAGCCACTGGACATATCAGCCTGGGCTTTCAAACAAGCCATATATGTCCTCATAATTTTGGAGACTCCACAGCACATTAAAAAGTGTGGTGGCATTCATTCTAGATTCCCGGTAAGCCATGAAGAAAACAAAAAAGTCAATTCATTCGTAACTAGTCCAGGTGCATGGGAACTTCATAAATACTGTTCCTAATGATGGGTCTTGGCCAGAAGTGTTGCAAAAATTCAAAGTCTCAAACTATCTTTTACAAAGCCTTGTGATATGGTCCTTTCTGTTATGAAATAGTGTAATTTTGCTTTCATGAGGCCAGCTAGATCTAGTGCTTTGACTTTGGAAATGGAGTTAATATTGGGAACTGATATTGGTGATACATTCGACTGAGGCTCTGCCACTGAGTGAAGTGTGAGTAGAATTAGGCCAGCTGTATCTTAACTGTTCCCATACTTTGTGGTATTCACTCTAATTAAGTAACTAAGAGCTTGTTTATTAGAGGCCCACTGAAACCAGATTGATTCAAAGGGTAGCTTCAAAGCAGACTTGCTAAATGTGTACATTTGCATAGCTTCATTCAGAAAGAAAGTGGAATGACTCAGTTTATTTTCAACTGGAATTAAATGAATAAATTAAATGAAATTACAGACATTTTGGTCCTGAATTACTGTTTCTCTGCAAGGGTTTGTCACTGCTTAAGTCGTATAAAAGTTAAATCAGGTAATTTTTCTTCAGTGTCTCTACCTAGACAAGACTTAAATTGTTGGTTTTGGTAAGCATGTCATCACGTGATAAAACTCATGTTGTGATTAGGGTGTATGTAAGAATTTATATTCTGCTGACAGCTTTAGACAAAAGGAAGATAAGTGAAGCTATTGTAATTGTAAAGTGACCTTTCCGCTTTAGGGATATTGACAACTATCCTCTTACTTCTGTGAAGTATGTTTGCCACCATGATAATTAGGTTTTTGTTAGTCTATTGTCGGTTTTTATATTTACAGTGCAGTCTCTTGAAATGTTTGTAGATTTCATCTGGTTTTCTCAAGATAACATTTACTATGTACCTGACAAAATGCCACCAAGTAGTGGTACGTGTTTTCTTAAAAAGACTCTTGCTTTTTTTATGTTCATATCAAACCATAATTTGGCTGACCAGAAAAAAAAAAAAAAAAAAAAGCACTCTTTCTTTATTAAGTTTTAAGAAATATTTTCTTCATCTATATTTCTTTGGGATCCATCTGGTTATAAATCAGAATAGACCAACTGCAAAGATTCATGTGCAAAATAAAAAACCAGAAAATTATCTTTTAAATAAAGAAAATGCTGTATTTGCAACTCAGTTTTCACAACATCCTAAAAACTCAGACAGCTTTTAGAATGGAAACATGTATTTAGTGATTATTAAAATAAAGCTTATCTTACCACAAGCTCATGATGGGGACTGTTACACATTTTGTCTGTGACAAAGTGCAAGAAAAGACCAGTGAGGAGCAGACTTGAATTTGATCTGACACCCAGCCAGGTAACTAAGAGAGCTCTATTACATTTCTGTTGCTTAAATATGCACGAATAAATCTGTCTGTCTGCTAGCTACTCTCACTTTAGATGGGATCTCTGGCAAGGTGCTGGTGCTGGGCATAGTTACTGCCTGACTTTCCATCTTCTTGGTCAGTACCACTGAATAAATGCAAGGATTCTTCTGATTTACTGCTACTGTAAGCTATCAGAAATTTACCATCCATCTTTCCTCAGGGGAAGGAGGAATTTTGACTTAACAGTTTGGCTTAAGTCATAAACTAGATGTTAATGTAACTCCTCTTTGACAGTGCCACCCTGCAGCAGACAAGCTGATTCACTGCTGCCCAGAAATAAAGTCCAGCAAATAATTCACAGGGCTTCTCCCTCAGCTTTTGCAATATCTGTGACTAAATTGCTGTTTCCAAGCTTTAAGACAGTATTTGTGTGTTTGACAACTGTCTTTTAAGTGACTGCTATTCGTATTGTTTATCATTGATTCTTTGGATAAAACGTAGTCTTAGCTTCCTTTTATACTCGTGCAATTTGAAGCTCTTCATTTCTTCACTAATTTTATTACTTTTCATATACTTTCAGTATGTTTGATGACTCCCATTCTTAAAAGTTCATCAGTAAGATCTGACAGTAGGCTAGTGTAGAGTTATTAAGGTGAAGGTTACTGCATTTATTAATATGAGAATAATGTGTGCCAACAGCAATGCACTAAATGAGTGATAAGGACTTTGTGCCATAAACCAAAACAAAAAAGCTCTGTTCGTGTAGACAGAGCCTCTCTCAGAACCAGTGAAAGACCATGGGTTGCATGAATCACACATTGTTAACCAGTTAGTTGATTTACCTTAAGAAGGAGCTGTCTTCTGTCAATGAGAGTACTTGTAAAGAAAAGAAAGAAACAGGTATAAAGAGAAATCATTCTTTTACTTTTGAATCTCTAAAGAGATCTCTAAACTTGGAATTTGGACTGAAATTCTGCACCTGTGGAGTGCCACATAGGTGGTTAGACGTCGTTTTGTATATTGGTGTTCAGGCTTTTGATCCACACTACTCATTTTTTATTATTTGAATTGTCCTCATAGACTCTGTTTGCTGTTATTGAAAGTAGACAGAAAAATATAGATATATATGAAATCTTTATGGACAGCAGACCACACAGGGTAATCTTCATGAAATAATCTATGCCTGGAAAAATTGACAACCAGTCCAAATTGCTTTTTTTTTTTCTTTCAAAAGTAGGAAAAGAAAGCAAGCAAAAATATGCATTTGTTTTTATAAAAAAAATCCTTATTAGGGCAAGATTAGTAAGAGATAAAAAGACAGAAGATAGATCATACTATTGGCAAACACTATAGTAATGCACAGTTTAAGCTCTCTAGGCATTTTAAAGTTTATCTTTTAAAGTTTATCTTTTAAAGTTTATCTTCCCACTTAGAAAAAAAACATGTCAACCAGTGTGGATTTTTTTCCATGTATTCCATACGTAACAGTAATCTAGAGATGTATGACAGGGAGATGGGCAAAATCATAAAAATTAGATCTAGATCTGGATACACACTTCCAAAACTGTAGGGATCTAACACTGGAAGTTACGGTCAACCCTTGCTTCAGTTTCATATGCAGTTTTAAAACACTTTAAATACCTGCCTTTAGCAAAGAGCAGACACAACTAATTTAGCATGACACTGTCAATATATCACTGCCTGTAGTCAAAAACAAAGCACTTTATGCATAATATTCTGAAATAAAATGGCATGTGTTGTGATATTTACTTTTGCTACATGCATTTGTTCAAAGAACCTGTCCTTACTTAGGGTAATTCCTCTATTCTTCCGATAACAAAAAGTGAGTAAGAAATGAAAAAAAGGAATATATAAGTTGCCTAAAAGTCTCAGTTAACTTCTCTTTAAATCCATACTTAGGTGCTGTCAATGCTAAAAGCTATAATATAATGTATATTGCAGAAAAATTCATGCAGAAAACAAAGATATGTGACTCTAAAATGTGAGCTTTACAGTAGTTACTTATTCCAGATAGAAACCTCTATAAAATGTTTTTTTTTTTTTTCCTGATGCCAGTAATTTTAACAAAAGTGAAAGAACAAAAGATTGATCTTTAAAGGTGGCAGCAAGGTGATTGAAATGAGTGATGTTTCTACACATATAAAGCAGCAAGAACCTTTCCTCTGTCTTTAATGGTGTATAAATCAATCAGGTTTGCAGAGACAGATTCAGATTTCTTTCGCTTGATTAGGAGATCTTCTATGTATATAAACAAATTCCTGTAAATATAAAATACATTTGGCAGACTAACGTCTTATCACAGCCACTAACAGTATTGCTTTCTCACCTGTTGTGACATACTTAAACAATAAAATACAAATTGGCCATCTCCCAGTAAAAACAAAAAAATACTTCTTCCAGAACATGAAACTGAAAACCAGCTCAATATATTAACCTCTAAATTACTGTCTGGAGACTCTACCACTGTGGAAAGAGTTCAGCAAATTACTTCTGTTGATTTTTTTTTTTTTTTCTTGGAGAAGAATCAGATTTAGTGATATGTAAACATTCTGAAAGATCACTCTGGTTTTGCCTGAAATAGTGAAATAGCTGCTGATAGTGTTCAATTAATAGGCTAGAATAATAAATAAAATCTATAAGGAAATAGTCTAGATTTTTCTCTCTCAGAAGTCATCTTTGCAAAATGATATTTGCAAAATGGAAATTGTGTTTCGTTGAGGAAAATGTTCTTCTGATATATATATTTTTTTAATTGCAAGGAAAGAAAATGGTTTTTAGTCCCAGCAGTAGAATGAGTTTTTATGGTCCAGTCACTGCATGAGCTGTTTCTCTGAAGGTTTTTATTCCAGGAAGAGTCATTCAGTTTTGATAGGTAAGTTGATAACAACAAGATAGAAAGTATTTCACTGATCTATCAATGTAGGTGAGCAACCTGTCGTTCTAAAAAAAAAAAATCAGAAATGTAACCAGATAACTATGTCCCACAATGGACACAGTAAGACATGCCCAGCGAAACTTATTATAGAAATATCTACCAGAATAAGAAGCATCCATATTCAGAATCATAAAGTTATTTTAGTACAAGCAGAAGAAAGAGGAGTAATTTTTAAAGATTCTGAAGGAAAAAAAAGTTTAGCTCAAACTAAATTTCATAGGGGAAACAATTATGAATTTTTCGAATAGCTGGTGCTAGAGCTTCTTCCTGTTTTTCAGACACACAGACCCTTGTGCAAGACTTTTTTTTTTTCTTTTAATGCACATGCTTTCTTAAGTACTAGATCTGCCAGATTATCTTCTTTACTGTTGTGCTAATCAATGAAGTGTACCACTGATACTAAAATGATATTCACATTTCTGCCTCAGCCAATCTTTTCTTTTTCATTGGATCATTCACTTCGGGACTTTTACATCTCTTCTTTGAGGATTAGCTTTAACACTGACCATTTACCTATACGATGCTGTAAGAGAACAGATGGTCATAGAAGAAGAATTCACAAAGAAAAACTAGCTGTAAGGGTTAGGGTAGAAACTGTCTGTATAAAGATGAGTTCCCCCTATAAAGTACAGGGCAATTTATTTCCTAAATGCTTTTTTCATTTTACTTTTGTACATTTGTCCTGACCCAAACTTTCATCTCTTTTTCCCATTGACTCCATTACTTAATCTTCTCATTTCTCCATTAATCATTTGGCTCCAGCAACATCCAATAGTGCCAGAAATATAGAACTTTTCCTGTGTTGGCTATGATTCTTGGTCTTGTTGACAGTTCTAAAATACAGCCTCTTGCACTCTATATAAAGTTGAGAAGTGTAATGGTGTTTGAACAACAATGTGATCTGGAGTTTGAGCGTTGTCAATTCAGATTGTAACTCAGTGCTTCTCATTTTCCCATGTAAAGGAAAATCAGCACAACAGCCCTTATGCAAGACTAGACATCTTCAGCTATTCACTACAATATCTGCTCTTACAAGCAGAAAATTGGCATGCACTTGCTTAAGAGGGAGTGAAAGCATAATCTCAATTTGACTGTGTATTATGGTCTCTTGAAAAACCGGAATGAGAAACACAACAGCAAAGTTGTTTAAGGAATCATTTCTTAGGCTCTCTCTCTCCTTATTTTTTTTTTAGGACTGGCCAGAACACTGTGAGGCTGCAATTCCACCTTTGCTTCTTTCTGCCTCTTCAGTTATCCCAAAACAGCTAGATGATTACACTGTTCCAGTCTCTAAGCAAACTAGTCTAAATAGTAAGATGGGTTTAAGAGGTCAGATTTTTCCCCATATTAGATGCTTGCAGGTGAAATGTTTTCCAAAGGAAAAAAAAAAAAAAGAAAAAAAGAAAAAAAAAAAACAAAAAAACAACAATAATGCACTGAGTATTTCACTCCTAAGTGCATGCAGGACTCAGCTTTGGAAAATCTTGTCCCCTTGAAAATTAGATGTTAGTATTAGGGCATAATGATGAGTGCGTGGTAGAAGAAACTAGCTACCTCTGTACCAGTGAATTCAAGCATGCACAGAAATGCGTGTGGACATGAATTTGGTGTGTGTTAACTACTGGCTTCCTAAAGAATTCCCAAACACATCTTGATAATTAAAACATTATCACAGGATAAAACCACAGATTCATTCAGGTTGGAAAGTGTCACATAGAAAAACTATTAATTTCATATAGTTTAAACCAAGATCAGGTTTGAAATAGTTTATTAGTTTGTTAATGACACATAATTAACCAACAATCAGAGATCTATACATGCAGGATGAATATCATTAATATAACATATAAAGCAGAACACTAGACATTTACAAAATGTTAATAAACCCATTCAAATTTCTAAAGACCTCTCTACAGCTAATCCCAAAGAATTCTAATCACACACATACACACCATGTTTCACACACAACCCCTCTCTAGCAGCATGTGTGGGTTACAAGTGCCCCTGCCCTGTCTGGGGGTGTAGGTTCCCCTATTTGCACACACCTGCTGTGGGATGTGTGCTAATCTTGTGGGGTCCCGTGCTGCTCCCTGAAGTTGGTGAGGCAGCACCCATGAGCTCACATGCAACCCCCAGGGTACAGGTCCCCACTTGCGACGGCCCCCACTGTCACACCTGCCCTCCCCTAGTTTAAGACCATTGCCTCTTGTCCTCCAGCCATGCACCTCAGTAAAGAGCCTGGCTCTGTCTCCTCAATAACATCCTCACAGGAGTTGGAAGACTACTGGCAGGTCCCCTCAAATCCATTGCTTCTCCAGGTTGAACAAGCCCAGTTCCCTCGGGCTCTCCTCACAGAGAGCTCCAGCCCTCTGACCATCTTGAGGGCCCTCTGATGGATTCACATAAGTTTATCAACACTTTTCTTGTACTGGAGGGCCCCAGACTAGGTGGAGTGCTTAGGACATGGTCTTTTAAGAAGTAATAAAGGTGAGTGATCACTTGCTAGAGACAATACTTCCCAATAATACAGTCCAGGATGCTGTTAGCCTTCTTTGCTGACAAAGCACTCTGCTGACTCATGTTCATCCTACTGTCCACCAGGACATTTAGGGCCTTTTCATCAGATCTGATCCCCAGTCAGTCCATTGCTATGCTGTAGCAATGTAGGGAGTATGTCTGTTTCTAGTGTAGGACTGCATCTGTCCATCTTAAATTTCATAAGGTTCTTGTTGGCTCATTCCTTTATCCTAAGTTCATCTGAGTGGCAGCCCAGCCCTTGAGCATATTGACAGCATACCTAGTTTGCTGTCCACATTCTGGGGAACATTCCTGTTTGCTGCTATATACGATACCATGCCACTTCAATCTCCTTATTCTCCCACTGTCCTCCAACAGCATCATAAGAGTCAAGACAACTTCATATGTCCATCCAATGTGTTAAAAAGCCACAAGAGAGCAGCAGATGTCTGAGCCACACACCAAGAAATGATATGGTTACTATATAAGCTAAAAAAGATACCAAAAGTCAGCTAGCTTGAACATAAACAGCAAAAGGAGGAACAACAGGACTTTGAGGAGATGGAGTGTGCCAAGGCATAGTGGCAGCAACTGTGGGCTTTGTGCTGAAGTACAGAAAGCTCACCAGGGACTGCAGACCTAGCAGGGTGGAGGTGGGCTCGTTCTTAAGGAGCAGAAGGTATGGTGACTGCAGGGAATGGGAGATGATGGCAAGCATGTTGTGATAGACAGTTAAAATGCTGAACAATCACAAAAGCCTATGGAATATGTTCTGTGTTAGCTAATTTTCAGTTTGATCAAGGTTGTCTTTTGTCAGGAAACAAGAAATTAAAATAGCATAAAGGGTCTGTTCTATGCCAGTGGCATCAGAGCCAGAATATCTTCATGAATGTTCTTACTTACTAGCATAAATACAGATTGCATACTTTCTTTCTCCTTCTTCCTTTTCCTGCAACTACATTGTGCAGTAACTCAAGACACATGTTTCCTCGAGCATTCTCTTAAATTGATTGTCAGTGGAGACTAAGTTCTGACTTACATATATGGAAAATCATTGAGATCCAGTGGGAAATTAGTCAAAAAGATAACACTAAAATGAATTTGTTGTTGGGAAATAAGTACAATATAACTCATTTTACAGTATAAATAATATAGCACTGAAGTTGCTTATTTCCCCAGAATACTTTGTTCAAGTATTATCAGTAACTGGCTTCAGTAAACATAAAATACACAGTTTTCTTTCAAAGACTGACCGTTTCATGCAAGTCCAGTGATCAAAAATTCCTGATAGAAAAGAATTTTTATTCTTTTTGTCTGAAAAAAAATGAGAAAAAATGTAAGACATGTATCATCCACTCACAGTTCCTCTAGGGATATTTGGAGAGGCAGTCTAGCAATCAGAGCTGATGAACAGTGGATTTTCCACTTCACAGGAGAAGCCAAAGTTTTGCATTTTATCCCTTTTTGAAATGGAAACTAGAAGTTCATCTGCATTTTCCATTTGAAAATTTCTAGGCAGCTCTAATACCTGTCTATGAACTTAAAGTCCAGAAGGGTAATGGATGCCTAGAAAGGCTCAGTGAAGGAAAACATCTCTGACTGAAGAGCTCATTTCTCAGCAGTCAGGTTTCCATTCAAAAGGACTAGTGGCTCGTTACTGCTCTCCCATGAGGTATGTGTTGCTGCACGTTGCACAAATGATAAGAAACAGTGCTGACTGAGACAACTTTTCTGAGAGACATGACACAGAGGACACACTGTAAGAAATGACACACCTAAGCAATTTACTGTGAATGTCACAAAGGTGGTCTTACAACAGAAATGAGGCTTTTCAATGCTGGAGCAGAAGACAGCAAACTCTAGTTAGTCCTTCTTTTATCCCTCCCCAAAACAAGCACTCAGTGCAACTTTATCACTAAACTAGTTTGTATAATGATTCCTCCCGGAAGAAGCTGGAAGACTCCTATTCAGGCTGCATCTCATTAGGTGCCCCTAAGACTCTTAAGCAACATTCCTGGTTATTGAGTTTGAGGCTTGCTTGCTTAATTATCATTAGTTTGTACAATATTTCCTTTCCTAACTAATATGACTGATAATTTTGAAGAACTGTGCAAAAAAGGAACTTGTAATCTGCAGTAACCATGTCTGCTAGTCAGTGAAGATTGCAACTGCACAGAAGGCTTGACTATGTTAAAATGAAATATGCTACTGCCCTTGTTTGTGTGGAGGGAATAGTCTATATTCATGTATTGTCTTATTATTTTATGTTAGTGGAAACTTAGTGAGAATGGGACATTAAGGAGGCACAGATTGAGCTGACATAATGTAACACCAAAAAATGTTGAAGTACTGTAGTCATTTCCAAAGAAGACCTGCTCATGCCTGCTTGTCTTATTTGCAGAAATTCCTGCCAAGTCATAAAATGCTTTACCTACTCTGTCTGTAGCCTGTGACCTTTTCTGTTAAGCTCTGTGTTATATAAAGATAAGGCCAACCATTTATATACAGTTTGGGTGGTGACACCCCTGTAACAACTGGTGCTCTGTGTGAGACAGTGGACTTAACTGAAATTAGATGATGCAATGTATGGACTATTTCTGGGGGGAAATGCACCTTCCTTCCTCTAAGGATTGATAGCAGGAGCTAATGCCTGTTAAATGAAAAAAAGAGGGTACTGAAAACAAATGTGGATTTTATGCTTCCTCCACATTATGGTTATTGATGTCACTGTGCAGATGCTAAACCAGAGCAGGCAATGCCCGTCTCAACTCAGTGAGCCTTGTCATCAGAGGTCAGATAGAAGCCTGCAGCTGGGGAGGGTCAAGTTGGTGAATGAGAAAGGAAAGCTTGCTGAGACCATAATCCCTTCACTCATGTCAAAACAGATTTGAGCTATTGTTCAGCCTGTGGAACCTCTATTACCTTTAGAAGTCATTCTCTTTGAAAGCATTCAGAAGCCTATGGATAGGAAACTTGAAATGAGCACAGTTTAAAGGAATTCACCTGTGTCAGTTCAAGGAGAGAACAGACTGTGCCCTACAGTTATGAACATAAAACAAAGGCACAGTGAAACACCACTGGTTTATGAGTTTTAGAGATAGAATAATTACAATCATATGTTTTTGATTGATATTTCTAATAGTTATCTTTTAACATATTAACAAATGGTAATTACTTGCCTTAATCTTGGAATGAGGGGTAAAGTTCCAGTAGTTATTGATGGGAACAGTACTTATAAATGAGATACAAGCTGCCAAGCATAACCATAAAGCACAGCTGAAAAGCTCTGCTAAGTGAGACAAGAAACGCAGAAGAAAATGAGAATCCATTGCAGGATGAGTAAAGCCTACATACAGGATTAATAAAAGACAAAAGATTGGAAAGTATCACTGTGGGCTGAAGAAAATTCAAATGCCATGTGGAAGTAAGAAGGTATCCAATATGGGAAATAGCTACACAGGCTGGCCATGCCTGAGCTCATGACTTCCTGGAAACTACATATTAACTTTGTAAACAGAGAAAAAGAAGAGGAGTAGAGAACAAAGAGATTTTGGGGCCCAATCCATCTTCTTTAGATTGAAGACCAGTAAGGCCTAAGCAAGCTTTTTCATGCTCTCTGAAAGCACTGTCATGTTGAGAGAATATCAGCATTTAGTCAGTATAAATTATTAGTAAGCACATGAGCATCGGTCAACATAGTGAAAGTAAAAACTGATGAAGTGATTTGATAGAAATCCAAAAACTTCCAGATTATTGGTCACACAATAAAGGGGTATACGGGCCCTTTCAAATAATCCAAAGGAATGGTTTGTTTGACTTTACAAGAAAACGAGGCATGTATGCTTAGTCTCAGACCCCAGCTGTAATTCTCAGCTGATTTAAACTAGCTTCTAGACTGAAGGAGAACAGAAGATAAGAGACTTTATTTTTTGGTAGGAATGATCCTAGGAGGCTCAATCTCATAGAAGTTGGTGGAGAAAGGCAAAAGCACAGAGTAAAGGCAAGTTATTGCTTTTGTTCTTAAGTGTGATGAATTGCCTCTATTTTCAGCTCGCTTGACAAAAAGAAAAAAAAGATTGGTCAAGAGATTTTGACTGTGACACTGCCTGGTTGCCAGGAAATATTTTTGCTCTCCTCTCTTCTTTTACCCTCTCTTCCTTTACACTCTCCCCCACTAACACCACCCCCAGCCTAAGAAAAAATAATACAAACCTAAACAAACAAAAAGTGAGGGAAGGATCCACCATGAAAGAAAGCAAAAGGAAGAGGTAGCTGACTCAAATGCAGAATTTCCAAGAGTCAATTTTTTTCCCCAATATTAGTACGAATAAACAGCCCATCTGAAACCCTTGTGGAACTTAAAGTCCTGGAATAGACTGTTGGGAATTAAACTGGAAAGTTCCTGATGCCTTACTGGTGGTACTTTCATATAAGAACCTCTTTGAGAGCATGATCATACAATCATAGTATATCTCAAATTGGAAGTGACCCAAAAGGATCATCGAGTCCAACTCCTGGGTCTGCACAGGACCACACAAAAATCAGACCATGTGTCTGACAGCATTGTCCAAGCACTTCTTGAACTCTGACAGGCTTGCTGCCGTGACCACTTCCCTGGGAAACCTGTTCCAGTGCAGGACCACCCTCTCGGTGAAGAACCTTCTCTTAACATCCAGCCTGAACCTCCCCTGTCACAGCTCCATGCCATTCCCTTGGGTCCTGTCGCTGTCACCAGAGAGCAGAGATCAGCGCCTGCCCCTCCGCTCCCCTCGTGAGGAAGCTGCAGGCCGCCATGAGGCCTCCCCTCAGTCTCCTCTTCTCTGGGCTGGACAAACCAAGTGACCTCAGCCACTCCTCATATGTCTTGCCCTCTAGACCCTTCACCATCTTTGTTGACTTCCTTTGGACACTCTCTAATAGTTTCATATCCTTTGTATATTGTGGCAAAATGTGTATAAAAGATGGGATTCTCAGCTTATGCTGAGCAAGAGAGGTTTAAATCACCTGTTAAGTATTGAAAAATTACATTTGCCAATATACCAGCCATAAACTCAGGATCAAGCTTCCTCACCATTTTAGTGACATTACCATGTTATTCCATGCAGCTATTATGATAGTTTTGACCTCCTTTATTAGAGGCTAATCAGGTCAAATGGCAGTACATACAGATCAATGGTCACAGATTTGAACTTAATGGTAGAAGCCACTCATGAGCCACTGAAGTCTGCAGAGGTTCTTGTAGAAAGTAAGAACTTCTTATGTGTCAGCTCTACAAGGGATCCTTAGAAAATGCTATTGTCAGAGATAACCTTCACTGGTGGGAAGATTGATGTTCATCCCAATATAATGCCTACATTCCTTCTTCTACCATGATCCTGTCAAGGCTTATATCAGGGTTGTGTAGTTTAAGTCATCACACTGTCACCAGCATTCCATGTAATGCTTTCTTCAGTATCTAGAATTGAAAGTAATGTGGTTTTCTTGGAAACATTTCCTACAAAGAAAAGAAGATGTATGCTTAAATCTGACTGTCATTGAATCAGAACAACCTCAGTGGAGGGGCTAACAGAGTTGGAAACATAAGGTACAAATCCGCATGTCTGACAGAAACGCATTCCTAATGCTAAATTACATTGAGATAGCTGGTCTACATTCTGAAGTTGAAAAGATGTAGAATTAGAAAAAGCACCAGGTGCTACATGGAATGAACACGCAAAATGCTTTAGTTTTTGTTATGGAAACTTCCATAAAACACATGTATTACAGAAATTGAGAAGGAGAGGGAGAGGCAGAGGGAGAGAGAAATCATAACCTTAACTGAAACAAAATCATCTCAGTTGTTCCACTCAATGGACAGACTAGCAATATCTTGCAGTGTGTTGCAAAAAATGCAGGCAAAGAATGATCAAAGCTACCTTTTAAAACTTCAGATTTCAAAGGGCTCATGACCCCTATGACTGAGTTAAGATTAAACTGGGCAGCTACCTACCAGATCTAGAAGAATTTAACTTCTATTAGTGATAGTCACAACTTTCACAGAAGGATTTGAGAACGCTGCTTGTAAACACTGACAGTCTTAAGTCTCTTCACATATATAGCTATAGTATACGAATGAAAACACGTAATATTTTTGTGACAATTGAGTATTCCTAGAATCAGATCAAGAATTCAATTTCAAATAAGATGACTGCAACTGAGCTGTGTTTTTTATGGAATGAAATAATGATTCCAAATACTTAACAGTCTACAACTGTTAGGGAGGTGTGAGTTCAGGCAGGTCCCCAAAAAAATCAGTCCTGAGCATGACAAGGACTGAGATTTGAAACTTCCAGAAATTCTACTACCTCTCTGAGTAGCTGCAATGACGCAACTCAAGGCTTTTTTTTAAACTAATAGCAAAAGTGAAAATGCAGTTATCAGATACCTTAGTTTGGTGTAGAAAGGCAAGCAGCAATGTCAACCAATTGATTTTATAGAACAATGTAAAAGATCAGCTTTTTGAAGTAAATAAAGAAACACCTCAGCATTTGGCTGAGGGAACAGATATTATTAAGGGAACAAAAATACAGCAAGGTACTAAACTTGAAGTGAGAAGTCAGATCACGGTAAAAATATTAAACAAAAAGGATCATGCCTTCTTCCACCATACAAGAAGATCCTATGTTAGTACTGTTATTAAACTGTTCTCTTCCATCTGCTGTGTATACCTACCTGAAAAATAGAAGGCATTTGAAGAAGTGACCCCTTGAAGGTCTTTTCTACCTGAAGCAAGTCTTCTTCTGAACAGAGTGAAAAGTTCTTTTCTACATTTTTTTGTCTTTTTTTCCTCCAGCAACCTTCCTTGCCACCCTGTGTTTTAAAGCACTGTTGTGGTTTAACCAGCAGGCAGCTCAGCACCACACAGCCACTCGCTCACTCTCCCCAGGTGGGACGGGGGAGAGAATCAGAAAGGTAAAAGTGCCAGAACTCATGGGCTGAGATGAAGACAGCTTGCTAGGTAAAGCAAAAGCCACATGCACAAGCAAAGCAAAGCGAGGAATTTGTTCACTACTTCCATCAGCAGGCAGGCGTTCAGCCACGTCCAGGAAAGCAGGGCTCATCACGTGTAATGGTGTCATGGGCAGAAAAACGCCATCACTCCCAATGTCCTCCCTTCCTCCTTCTTTCCCCCAGCTTTATTTCGGAGCATGAGGCCACATGGTGTGGGACATCCCTTTGGCCAGCCTGGGCCAGCTGTCCTGGCTGTGTCCCCTCCAGCCCCTGGTGCACCCCCAGCCTCCTCGCTGGCGGGGCAGCACGAGGAGCTGGAAAGGCCTTGGCTCTGTGTGAGCACTGCTCTGCAACAACTATAGCATCGGTGTGTTATTGCCACTGTTTTCATCAAAAATCCAAAACAGAGCATTGTGTGAGCCTCTACGGAGAAAAATAACTCTGTCCCAGACAAAACCATGACAGGCACTTTTCACCTAGTACTTTGAATTCAATAAGATTGCCTACTCATAAAACAAAATAATAATAAATAAAATATAAGGTACCATTTTGGCTTCTCAAAGAAGACAAACTGGTGTTCACAACATTGAATTAATAGGCCAAAACTGATTTGTCTATTTATTGGTTAAACCTTTTTCTTGGAAAATAGATCACGCGCAACTAAAGAACCTTTCATTTCCAAGTAGTGGACTTTAAAATAATAAAAGCAAAGGCAATATATTCTCTAGAATACATGATGCTTTAACTCTTTCCTAATGAAACGATCTCAGCCCTGCATTGGGTTATCAAATCTTTATGGGCCTGTACAGTAACTCAGGCTCTTGTGTTTAAAAGCTGCGTGAAAGAAAGAGATGTTCAATTGAACATCTAAACCAGCAGCTCAATCCATACTAAAGAGGTGGCATTGGTTGGTTGACGGTAATCATCAACAGTACTTTTCCATTGAAATAGTAAAGATTAACTACATGAATAATGGGCTTGGAAAACTTTTTCTACAAATGCAAGAAAGTAGAATACTTTTACTGGGGCAACAAGGGCTGGCCTTACATACCAAATTATTGATTATATATTACGTATATATATTACAGTATACGCAATGAATTGAGATATAGGCTTAAAAATATAAATGATACCAGCATTCTGGTAATATTGCAAATAATAAATTTAACTATGGCAGATATGTTGGTTCCTATCCCATAATTAATATGGCAATTAATTCCTGTAAAGTAATATCTTCTTGCCTAACAAGTAGGTCAGAAGGTTCTCATTAATGTAATAAACAGAAGATTGTGCTTCAGATGGCCCATTGCACTAAACCAAATTACGTCATTATCGCTAACCACCGACAAACTTTACAAACTTTTGTGGCTATTAAGAAATACCTACTTGTTTGGATGCAGGAACTGAAAAGTACTCCTGGATTCCTTAGGTTTCACCTATTAAAAACTTTGGTTCTGTCACCTATTGCTGTATTTAATACAGAATGGGAGCTAAAACAAAGACTGATTTGAACTTTATCCATCTAGAAGAAAGAACACTGTGTAGTATTTTTATATTATATAGTTCAGTGTATAGTGAGCCACATATTCAAAAATTTCTATAGAATTGTGCTCTTTATAAAAGAATAAATCTACAATCTTGTTTTCTTGCAGTGTACTCCCTGTTCAAAGACATTTGCTTTGAAGATTTGTGTTACTTTTCCTTAAGGACACTGAGTTAGCATGTGGTTATATCACTCCAAGACAGTATTTTTGTCATTTTATCTTACTGTTGCCAACTCTAAAACCCATTTGCTCTGATAAGAAACATCACAAAGGAATGTTCAGCAAATGAACACTGTCCAGACTCCAGCCATTTAATTATATGCTACTTTCCTCCGTTCCTCATGATGATAGACTGTCATCCATAAGATGAAGAACAGAGAAAACTGAGAGACATTTTTTATTTATCTGACAAAGATACATTTCTCCGATAGCATCACTTTAATTCTAGAAGCATGTTATTTCTCAGCCATGAAGAATGACAGCATGCTTTTCCTGGTTTCATTCATCAGTCTGAAGCTTTTTCATGGCCTTGGCATCTGCCTTTTTGTGAAAGACAGCTATATGTCTAATAGGACAACAGAAGTGTGACTTTATTGTTCAATTAACTCCCACAAGAGCAAGACTTAACTGCAATGTTTTAAGAACATTTAGTTTAAGTATGGAGGGAAGGGGGGGTGTTTTTTCTGTTAAGATTTGGAATTCTCTGAAGCTCTATAAGTATGTCCCTTTTCAACACAGTAACAGAAGAATCACATGAGTCCCAACATTACAAGATAGGGTTTATGAATATGTGCCACCCTCAGTTCTGTAACAAGACTGGAGCCCAGAAAAGTCTGTAGGGAAAACAAAAAAAAAAAAGAGTTCTGCAGAGTAAAAGGGAAGAGGGGACCCACACTGCATTCTCTGATGATCCAGGCTAGCTGATGTCTGGTGATAATTGGCCTATTGTGGATCTTGAATGTGTGAGTAGGGAAGCATCGAAAAATACCTGAACTACTCGATTGGCAGCTTTCTACCTCTCTAACATGTTGGAACTAGCAATGTTTTTCCCTGAGTAAGAAGGATTTGAAATCAGAATAGAACTTGGAGGAAAACTCACTAATACTCATCCTGTATACTGTGGGTTTGGAAAAAAATATCTACAGCTTGGAAGCTTTTCTAGCAGTTAAAGCAAACTAAGTGCACTAGAAGTTATACGAGCTGGCTACAGTAGCATCACAAGATTTGCAAAAGGAACTAAAGAGGAACCAACCATCCAAAAGCATTTCTGTAGTAACAGCTCACCAACATCATGATGCTTTCAAAGAATCTAGATGATATAGTAAAAGACTTAAGTGATGCATGTTGCACACTCATCACCATTCAAGGACATTTTAACCTATTGCTGAAGCTAAAGAATGAATTTTTCAAGTATGCTAAAGTTACAGAGATATTAAAGCTGTTACATCCAAAGATATTTCTGCTTCCCCCTTTAAAAGCAAATGGAGTTAAAATATCTTATATTGAAATATCTTAATATATTATGTTAAAATATCTTATTTACATGATAGCTGTGACATCATATTGGAGGTAGATGGGATTTTGCTCCTGATACTGTCAGAAAAGAAACCTATAAAATCCTTCATTTTCATCCAGAGTGCATTTCTATTGTCAAGTTTAGCTTGTATTCTTATCATCTATTTTAGCCATTCACAAACCATCTAAACAATAAAACATTAGGCAAATATTTAACATTTAAGGTTACACTAAGATTATGTGCCGTGTAAGGCAGGGTGAACCTTTCCTGCTGTATGGGAGTTAAGACTGAAATGTGGGTACAGGGGCCCTTTCCTGGGCTGAGGCCACAGCTGAACTGCATTTATTTATTTCAAATGGGATCCATGCTGTTGCAAGACTGCCTGATCTTGAAACCAGAAGAAGGAAAAAAGCATAGACGAGGCATTGTGGATACAAGGTGGGCAGGAAAATTTGTCATTCTGAATCATTTTAAAGTATGTCAAAGTGAAGATTTAAAGCAAATTTGTGAAGCTGTTAAGAGAAGATAATGACCAATTCACAGCTTCAACACAATGCAAATTGTTTGAACAAAGTACTCTGTGAATCAGTCACTGCCCAGTGTTTTGTGCCCAGCTGGCCACTTAGGGTGGCTAGCACAAATTTCAGATGGAGCTCAGTTCTTGTATTCTTTTACGTAACTTTTCACTGACTTTTGTGCACATAGTCTGCTATTTTAATGGTAGTGTAAAATACAGCTGCACGAATCATACACAGAATATTCTCAATTAGAATGAAAATATGAGGGTCACTTAAACATCTTATCAATATTAGGTGCTAGTATAAATTAGAGATTTAGAACTGCATACGGCTTGACCATCACGCAAATTTCCCCATGGAGGCAGGAAAGAAGGCATACATAAGATATATACACTAAAAAATAAGAAGAGAGCAGAGACCTGGCTTTGTGCCAGGCCTGTCTTCACCTAAAGATCTGCCTGGTTAGACAAGCGATGGCATACAAGACATCAGACAGCAGTGCTAGCATCATCCATCCAGAAATCATGCTGACTGTCCCATACATCAAGTCATAACATCAGCTAAAAAAAAATTAATTTTTTCAAAATAATAATGTTGGGTTAAAAATCACTCTTGGTTTTGAGCCTTCAAAATTCATACTCGAGCAACTCTTCTGTGACTCTGAAACTTGCCTTGTTTTTATTTCACAATAATTCATTTGTCATTAAAAAAATAAAATCATGTTATGGGTCATAAAGTGCACGTTCACAGTGCAAATGTTGTTTTACAGATCACAAGAGATTTCAGGGTGATGACCCAGAGAGAAAATATAACGTCAGCTAGTTCTATATCTCCTTTGTGAATAGTTGTCACTCAGTATTACTCATTTATGTTTTTTCCATGTTTGTTCAGGTTAAAGAGCAAAAAGTCTATAAAAAGATTAATCTTACACTTGAGTCCAGATTGTAATAAAATGTTCCAAATGTTGACTGCTACACAAAATTCAGCTGTTTTTGCCATATTTTCTCTGAGGACTTGAGTAATGACTGCTCCTGTTGCTCTTTTTTGCTCTGCTGACTTTGTACAGCCAAGGGTTTAGATTGTGATCATATGGTAAGAATAAGGTAGATAGAAACAAACTTTTTCCTATATATTCATATAGTAAATCTGTGGGGAATCCAAGCCCTGCTGCAATGTCAAGCATGGACTTCCCTGGACTACATGACAGCATAGTTCTTTCCATGACTTCAAACCTGCAAGATATTGTGAATGAGTATTTTGCTCCTTCACAGACAAAAGGGAGGGAAAAGGAATCATACGCATACACAGTTGTTAACACAATCATCTGAAACTTTTTCATCTGTAAGTAGGCAAACAGCTTATTAGACAAAGGAAACTGTAAAATTTATTTTTTATTCAGCCATGCAGGTGTAAATCCATTAAACTTCACAGAGGTATATAACATCTCTCTAAAGTTAGACAGTGTAGTACCAAAAGACATCCAGATGATAGTTATCTTCAAAGGAAAATTTAAGTGGCTATCTCTGTTGGGAATTTATACGTGACTATAAGAACCATGAGACTGGTGTCATAAATCAGTGTTTCTGAGCTCAATTTATTTCTGATCGTAAATGTACATTCCAAGGAGTGCTTTCACGAACTGCACAAGAAAACTTGTCCATTTCAACTTTGGTGGCAGCCATGGCTACTGTCCACAGACTATACCTATGGGCTTTAGGTCAACATCCTATTACAGGGAGATATTTTGAATATTAGCAGTATAATATTTGCAAAATAATAATAATAACAAAACTCTATAGCTATGAAACAAGTGTTTTGGTTTTGTTTTGGGGGATTTTTGTGGTGCTTGTTTGTTTGTTCCTTATTTGTGTTTTCTAGTGTTTCAAAACTCCGTGTTTGGCATTTAGCTTTCACAGGAACAGAAATGTTTCTATTTTTTAAATCTTCAGAGTGTCTTTTTTTCTTTTTTTAATTCTCATACAATTCTGTTGTTTTTCTGTTGCTTTCTTATTTTTCTTACTTCAGATTTTTTATTCTTCTGTTCCTGATTCTTTCTTTTCTTCATTGTCTCTTGTATTGAAATTTATAATTATTTATAATTATTTTATTTTATTGAAATTTATACTCAGTTATTTAGGTTTAGTTATGCTTTTTAATGTTTGTTTTATTGTATGATGATTTTTCTTTTCTCAGATGATCTCTGTCCTCAGCAAAGACAATGCAAACGCCTTTGACTTTATTCAATCTGCACGCTAAATTCTAACATGGCTTAAATTATTCTCTGAAAACACTTTTTTATTGATCTTTCTTCTTTATCTTTACTGTGGCTAGGCAATATACTGCTTCACTGGTTTTATTTTTCTTAAAAAGCTACCTTCATGTTCTAGAACTGTGGCAAATGTCAAGAAAGAAGGAACTGGAAAAAGATCTTATTAGAAATGTTATAGTGAAGCAAAGATGGGAAATGCAATTCCTTCAGGACTTAGGACTGTTACATTTATTGTCATAAAGCTCTTTGTTGACTTCCACAAGCAATTCCTCCTTGGTCCTTTACCATTGCCATATTGCAAACACCTACATTCTTTTTTTCTTTTTTATTGTTTTATAATAGTTTGAGGTGGAACTTCAGGAGAAATAATCAGTAACGGTCAGGTAACTCATAGTTTAATGATTAAGATTGCTTTCTCTGTTTGCTTTTTTGCCCTTTCTGTTTGCTTTTGGATTTGCTGCTGCTGCTGCTGTTGTTGTTGTTTGATTCCTCCTTTCTTTTCCTTTTTCACTTAAAATGTAGAGGACAAAGGAAAGTAAGTAGGCGCAAAATAAATGTCATTTTCCAGTTATGAGTTTTCTCTTGTTTTCCAGATTTCTTCCCCACATTCCTTCTTCACAAATGAAAAATACAGAAAGAAAACATAAAAGGAGGATAAAACACAAACACCAAAACATTTATTTCAATTTTGTCATCTAAACTAATTTAAGTGCAGCGTGTCTGAATATGAAACAAAATTTAAAACAAAAATTAAAAAATTCACTTGTGACTTCTTGAACCAAGAAGGATAATGTTTTCTTAAATTGGTTTCCTCACCAAGATACACAATTCTTCATTAACAGGGAAATCTTCTGGATATAAATAGTTGTAATGTTTGAACAGCTCACAGTAAATTTTATTTGTAACAGAGGCCAAAGTGGGCCTAAAAAAAGGTTGTAAGTGGTATTACTGGTATTCTTCAGGCATTTCACAGGCCCTGGAAACACAGAAAGATGTTGTCATGAATTCACAGAATGAATTCAGTTGTTGTTTGTTGTCATTTTTAATCTTGCACACTACTCACTGATGAGAAATTGTAATATCTGATATAGGAACACCTGAATATACATTAGCTGTAATCTGTCTTTACCTGTGTTACAAATATCATATGGCAAATTTCATAATCTGAAAATATTCAAGTTGTCCTAAAGTAGTAATAGATTTCAAGCATACTAGTAATTTTTTTTTAATATAAAAGTTGAAGAGTAGTAAATCACTTACTTTTAAAGCATTAAGTTTTCACTTTATTTCACCTCTATTTGATTAAGAAACTTGGACCTGTGCGTGGCAAGTTGTTACTGATGTCATGACGATCCTATAAGGATATGAGATATTTCATGATTACACTTAACTTTGATTGACCAAAACACATTAGATTTCATTTTGGGAAGGTATTTTAGATGTAGTGGACCAAATAGGATATTCTCGTTTTAAATAAGATGGTAGCATGATGTGAAAAATCAATTTTTCCAATTCCCTAATAAGCCAATGGAGGATTAGACTAGAACACATTGCTTCCTCATAGTTCATCCCATTTCCTCTCCCATTAATGTCCCTGTAATTATATAGAGAATAGTCTTTCTGTTTCTGGAGGTTGCTGAAGCTCTGAACGTGTAGAAACTGACACTGTGATCTTATAAAATTGTTTTATTTTAACGATTTTTATGATTCAGGTAACAACTGCTAAAGTAGCAAAAATCTAAGAGAGAATTTTTGAGAAAGTGCATGAAACTGAGGAAAAAAGTCCACTCGTAAGTCAATCATAAGATTATACTTGTGTGCGTAGGAAAGCATCTTTGTGAAGGTTCAGGAAAGATTTTGTTCTTTTGTGCTCTACACTATTATACACTATTATAATTTTTCCCTTTTATAATGTAACCTTCTTTAAAAAGACAGTGAATTATGTTACTGACTAGTTTTTCCAGAATTATTGCTGGAGTATCTTAGTGATGACTAACAGACTATTAAAATCATCCCCCCAGTTCAAATAATCATATTAGTGTCCAAGAGTCAAAGAAATTGACATGATACACAATTTTACAATGACCCAAGTAAGGTTGCAGTGACTACATAACTAAAAATCTGTGAATATTAATGATATTAATGTTAATGAATATTAATGAAAATGTGCCATTTTTAGTTTGAACATAGTTTTAAAAGTGCTTCTGGATAGCAATGTGATACTAAACTGACAGGTTCTGCTAGAGGTAGATAAAAAGATTTAAAAGTTTTGTTTTTAACATTTTTGCACTTCACCTATACTTACCGTCTTTTCCACATCTCTTTTATTGCTTTCACTTTTAACTTTTTAGTCTTAGCCAAGAAACTGAATTATAAGCTCAGTTGGCTAAAGTCACAATAGTCATTACAACTGAAACATTCAACAGCAGGGAACAAATAGTATTTCATTATAATTAGGATTTGTCAATATTACAAATACAAATGGTACAGAATTTGATTAAAGTGCTGCTGTGCCCTGACCTTGTTACAAGGTGATTCTAATTTGCAGTGTAGACAGTTGGCCTTCTGTTATCTTTTCCCTTTATAACTTTCTCCAGTCCATTAATGATAATGAGATCTGATTCTTTCCTTTTTATTTTGGTGAGGAGGTTGGAGGAGTACACCATGGAGAGATGCTGAATTATCATCACATGACCAAAAAATCAGCAAGAAGATAGTACAGTAAATTTCATATGAGGCATACAATTTTATTCCTTAACATTAGAGTCTGTGACCAGATAAAAATCTATTTTAGTACTAATTTCATTCCTTAATGTCAATGTTTATCATGTCTGATCTACATGCTAGCACTTGCACTCTGTTGTTTCTCCTCCTGTTCAGCAGTGGTTTTGTTAAAGTCCTTTACCAGATATGCTTATATTTATGTTTTGGTATTCATGCTCTGCAGGTACTTTGTTTCTACGTAAAATTTTTCTTTATTTGTTTCCAGGAAAAAAAAAAAAAATCAACAGAACAACAGACCATGCAGAAACAAGAAAGTGTTTTGTTTCTCAAACAATACAAAAATATTTTATGCCATCTACACATAAAATAAATAAATAAATAATTTAAAACATTAAAATGGCATTTTGATTCTTTCCTAAATCACTTTAGAGCAGGGCCAGTTTCTGCCTGCTGTGGATATGCATACCCATGAAGGCAGGGAGTATTTGAAGTAAATCACTCTGTGTGGGTATCTCAATAATTTTGGTGGCTGTGTTGACAGACCTTGATATCATGTTCCATTACATCAGTTCATGGTTACAGCATTGCAGAAGAAAGCTAACAAGAAGGAAGGACGCTGAGAGAATTTCATTCTTTATAATCCTATCCACTTAGAAAATGTGGGAATTCTATGGAACTTCTCGTTAACGGCTTACTTTGTGTGTTCGCTGTTCAGAGTGAAAGAAATGGCAGTACACAAGAGGCAAATTCTAGACAAACTGGGGGAAGAATTGAGTAAACAGGAAATACAATGAAGAGTAAAGCTGCTGAGAAAAAAAAAAGTGTAGGAAAAAAATGTTAAAAACTTTTAAGCTTTGGGAAAAAATGCTTCAGAGCTTAACTAAACTAGAGCTAAAATGAGGTCTAGTTTGAGCAAAAGAAAAAAAAATTATTTAGATTTGTCCCCCTAAAATTGGATTTCTGACTGGGTTAAATGAAAATTGTGGGTCTTCTTTTTGTTACACATTTTGACTTTTTTTAAGGAACAGAAGTGAAGACAGATCTAAGTCCCATACATAAAATCAGCATTTAGCATGTGTGTGTGTGTTTGTTTGCAGCTGTCTGTATGTATATATAGATGAATATAAGGCAACACAGAAGAGCAAACAGCAAATGAAGTCAAAAAACAAATGTTGTATAAATTTATTTAAGTTTTGTATCCTTGCATATTTTCACTAAGGATGGAAACAGTCCATACTCTTCTCTTTCTGGAGATTTCAAACTTGCTTTCTTTTGTAACTGGAACGACTCTCTACTTCAAACTACAGAGAGGAGAGCACTAGAATAACACTGAGAGAACTTATAAAATTCAACATATATTTCTGGAATAAAATATAAAAGTTCTGTAAATAGTTGCAGGTTCTGTAAATAGTTGCATCTTATACAATGAAATTGTATTGGTTTTTTACTAACAGAAAAAAAAATGAATGCAGTTAAGCATTAGGAAATTATGAGTGGTCTATATAATTTTATATTTTGGTCAAAACTGCAGAAATTGTGGAATTGTTTTTAGATGCACTCAGTACATACTGCACTCAAGGTGAAATGCAGTCAAGTGAAGGAAGGTGAAAAGTACATTGTATTATGAAGTATGCATTTAAGAAGCAAGGACAGTTTTAGAATTAAATCATAAGCCTCAAGTAAAGAGGTCGTAATTTTTATCCTTGTTTTTGCTACAAATGTTTTGCTCAAAAA
>VXAA01000962.1:854811-879230 GCA_013399115.1 Anseranas semipalmata | reverse complement strand
ACATTGAAGAGAACTGGCCCTAAAATGGAGCCCTGGGGGACCCCACTGGTGACCGGCCGCCAGCCTGATGTGGCCCCATTCACCATAACCCTTTGAGCCCTACCCGTCAGCCAATCGTTCACCCATCGTATGATGTTTTTGTCCAGCTGTATGCTGGACATTTTGCCCAGTAGGATCCTATGGGAAACTGTGTCAAAAGCTTTACTGAAATCCAAAAAGAGTACATCAGCTGGTTTCCCTTGATCGACTAGATGGGTGATCTTATCATAAAAGGAAATCAAATTTGTTAAACAGGACCTACCCCTCGTGAACCCATGTCGACTGGGACCAATGACTGCATTGTCCCCCAGGTGCGCTTCAATAACTTCGAGGATAATCTTCTCCATAATTTTACCAGACACTGATGTGAAACTGACAGGCCTGTAGTTGCCAGGGTCTTCTTTCTTGCCCTTCTTGAAAACTGGCACAACATTTGCCAGCTTCCAGTCAACTGGGACCTCTCCAGATTCCCAAGACCATTGAAAAATAACTGGATCATGCAGAGTTGCCAGTGTCAGTTTGATATAAGGTGTATCCATGATATTGAGAGGACCAGATCTTCTAACATACACAGAAGATTTTCTGCTGTATGGTCTTCTTTGGGGATCACACAGCTCAAAGGCTGTTTTCCAAAAATGCCCAACAGAGAGACAATTCTGTACTGATTTTAAGCAGTAATGAAATTCAAGTGTAACAATGTATACAAGTGTAACCCAGACTGTTACCAAAAGACAGTATGCTAGTTAAAAACAAATTCACACATTCATCATGTAATCCACATGAGCAGATGATACTTTTCTTTCTCATAATAACAAAGTATATGAATTTGTATATGAAATTGATCTCAGACTTCTTCCTGTGAATTTCACTGAAAGAGCAGAAGACCAAGACGCCACAGTTTTTCATTAAAGATCAAACATCAACTCATAGCTGTGCTTCTCTTCACGTTGCTTGAATGTACCACAGCCCAAAGAAGGGGTGTCCTGAAGCTTCTTCTATTGGCAATACCAAGAACGTAACATTAACAGGTATTAAGTAACTTATTCCTTTCCCCAGTGATAGAAATCTCACCAGATCAAAACTGTATTTATAGGTTATAATACTAATGAAATTGAAATTCTGCCTGTTCTTTGAAGTACTGAATAAAAGCATGAGTTACAGCCAGCATTCGTGCTTCCTAGATTTTATGTGAACACAACTAGCTGTGACATACCTTAATCAAAGTGATAATATGTTATTCCTGTTACATATTTCCTAGAAAGTTTATATCACAGGGTATTTCAACCACTAAAACATTACAGATATTTTTTATCACAATCCTCAGAGATTAAACTGCTTGAGGAACACTGCCATTCCAAGGTTAAGTCTTTATATTGTCCTCTTACTCCAGCACTGCCCTGAAGACATGCAAGCAGCTGTAAACATCTGTAAGCTTCCTGCAAAAGATGACAGAGAATCTTCTTAGTATATTGACTAACTTGCACAAGGACATAGTGTCCTAATGGCATAATTTAAAGGTCTCTATGTGAATGCAAAGCAACTGGAATTTGTAGCTTACTTGATAAATTGTCATAGCACAAGAAATTAAAGGGGCTTAAATGTTTCAAAATGCTCTTCTTTAAATGAAAAAATTACAGTATAGTGATTATTTAAACAAAAACTCTGAGTGAAATTCCAATTTTTGTTTTTTTTAAATTATCAAATTGTTTTACAGGTTTTGACAGTAATCATTGCAGGTCATAATTGCCAGAATGTCAACATATGCAAGAATACAGCTGAAATAATTGTATTATAATATCACATACATAGTGAATTCAAGGTAATTTGGATATATCTACCATTTTTGTCTCTTCTGGACACACCAACCGTAATCATTCTAAGCACTGAGCTCCTCCTGAAGGTCTAAACTTTCCTAGCTTGCATTTGCTTTTGCTCTCAGGCTTTTCCGGAAGAAGATGATACTTTAGAAAAATCAGTCCTTGTGTTTTCTTATACCTTAGTGAGTGGCTTTACGCACTAGCCAGAACTCTTTCTTTTTCCTGAGGTATGCAAGCAGGAAATGTTTCTTTCTTGCTTTGCTGCCAAACGTTCGATTTTTGTAGTTTTCTCAGTGAGATTTTTACTTTATCTGGAACGGATTTTTGTTTCTGTATATCTTAGGTGCACCACTTGCCTGAATGCTACAATAAATCATATGAAATGGGAGTATTTTTGGAGAGAAACATTTTTCTTACTAACAGCCAGAACAGCTGCAATGTCTGAGCTGCTTACATGGAGCAACCTTTTGCAGCAGTTCTGACTGACAATGATGAGCTGATAAAATGATTATTTTGTTGTTTCAACTGCATTTATCCAAGTCATGTTCCAACACCAATCCTCCAATAGCTGGCTGTGCCAACTTCAAGGGCTGCCCTCTACTGCACTGTCTGTCTGGCTTATCAACCCTTTACACTGAAACAGTCATCTCTCGGCTGAAATACTGTGGATGCAAGCCCAGTACTATCATGTATCATGGCAACTGTGGTTTTTCCTGTAATTTCACCATATATATAGACATAGTAGCACTAGTTAGTTAGTGTTTTGTACACTTTACAGAACTCTAACTTCCATGCCACATATTCAGTTTATTTGATGATTTCTCTATTGACAATTCAGGCAGAGCCACTGAGTGGATGATGAGGGTTTTTTGAGTTGAACAAGTAATGAAGAAATATCCTGGCAAAAAGTCAACTACTTCATAATCCATTAAGGAAGATAGAAAAATGTATCTGTCACTTTCACATACTGTGCAATACATTTCATGCAGGTTTGAACATTATTATTTCTCATTCAGAAATTTGAAAATGGAGGTACAGAGGGCACCCTTCCCACTCCACAGTTATTCATAATTTAATTCAGCAAAATCATTTAAATGTCACATCATGTAGGAAAAAGAATTGCTCCAATTAAGTAGTTGTCAGTGTCATGAAGTTATATCCACAGACAATTGTTTTTATTAGATGAATTTCCAGAATAATACCTGTAAGAATTATCCGAAGTATTCAGATGTTAAAAGAATGTTCTGTAATAAGGTTAAGTATATGAAAGCTTTAATATAAATAGGACTATGGGAGAACAGTAAGCCCCAAAGAGGAATGTATACACCGTGATAGATAAATTCTCATCAGTAGGTTTCTCAGTCCATGTAAGAATGAGGTAAAATGCTTTCAATCTGCATAGCAGTAAACTTCATTCTTAGAAATAATATACAAAGGCTTATCAAAGCAGCTGCATCATGCTAATAAAAAGGACTGATACTTATATAAAAGAACTATGTTGTTATATTAGTTTGCAACACGGTAACCTGCTGTAAGCAAAATACCCTTACCACACTGTCTGTCACAGAAGGGCTAATTTCCCAAAGTGCAGCAATTACTAATGCTAAGTCAGAGCTGACTCCGACTGCAGTAATTAAATCTTAGCAAACAGTAGTTTTTCTGTGCAGCAGTGGGCAAAGCTTAACCCTCTCTACTGGGTTTTGTGGTTTCTAACCTGGGAACCTACAGTAGATCTCAACCTGGGAGTATATCTGTAATACTCTTTTAAAAGATAAGCTTGCGTAATAGACTTAATAGGAAGAAAAAAAAAAAAAAAAGTGGGCCTAGTGTTCATTTTAATCACTGAAACAAAATATTTTTTCTTGAAAAATATAACCACTAAAAAATACTGATAAATATCGAACTCTATTAAATCACACAAATTTATATATGATATATATAGGAGCATGATCAGCAGGTTGAGGGAGGTGATTCTCCCCTTCCGTTCTGCTCTCATGAGACCCTAACTGGAGCACTGCGTTCAGCTCTGGGGCTCCCAACCTAAGAAAGACATGGACCTGTTGGAGCGAGTCCAGAGGAGGGCCACGATGATGATCAGAGGGCTGGAGCACCTCTCCTGTTAAGAAAGGCTGAGGGAGTTGGGGTTTTTCAGCCTGGAGAACAGAAGGCTCCAAGAAGACCTTATAGCATTCTTCCAGTACCTAAAGGGGGGCTACAAGAAAGCTGGAGAGGGATTCCATGTCAAGGAGTGTAGTGATAGGACAAGGGGTAATGGTTTTAAACTGAAAGATTTAGATTAGATATTTGGAAGAAATTCTTTACTATGAGGGTGGTGAGACACTGGAACAGGTTAACCAGAGAAGCTGAGGATGCCCCATCCCTGGAAGTGTTTGAGGCCAGGTTGTATGGGGCTTTGAGCAACCTGGTCTAGTGGGAGGTGTCTCTATCCATGGCGGGGGGGTTGGAATTAGGTGATCTTTAAGGTCCCTTCCAACCCAAGCCATTCTATGATTCTATGATTCTATGAAATTGGTAACCAATCATGAAGACAGCCATTTGGCAATGCAACAAATTAAGTCATAAATGCTTTGCCAGTTAAGCAAGAGTCATTTTATCAGAAGGTATGCTCTGTTGTTTGCCCAGATACTTTCATAAACATACCTTGTACAGAATTGACAGGATGTATAGTACACTCGCTGTACTTCGAAAATAAGTCATTTTACTGGAAACGCAATACAAGAGTTTTACAAATACTGTAGAATTTCATACAGTTTAAATCTGTCAACAAATTTTTTATAACAGGCTGTATTTTGATGTGTACTGGAATTTTTATTATTAATTGAGTGATGGGTACATGAAAAAGAATGTAACGGTCTACAGCTCTTTCCAAAATCTGGCAAAAAAAGAAAAAAATAAAGTAAAATGAAAGGCACAGCTGACACGCTGTTAATGAACAGAATAAATTTTTAAAGAATTACAGTGCCATAGTTGTTTTTCTTTTTTTAACTAACAATTTTGCAATTAATTTTTATAAATAACATTCTTACTATTATAAGAATGTCCATGGAGAATACAGAATACTCTATTTGTAATCTCTAAACTGTAGTCCAGGGACTGTATTGTGTCAATGCTTTTCCTATTAGGTTTTGCAAAATTCATGTACCATATTGAACTATTTTATTTACAACTGTAGTACTAGAAAATTTTGGAATCAATTTTAATCCAATTGTAAATTTTGCTTCTGAATGTGTGTCTGTCATTACATCTGCCTGATTTAATTGATTTAATTGAACTTTCTGAAAACAAATTTCCACAATTTCATGCACACTTGAAAATTAGCAGCACACAGTTCAATTGAGTATTATTTTGCCTAATTTTGAATCCAGAATCGGTAATACTATCTTTCTGTTGTTGTTGTTGTTTTCCCCTAAAACACAATTTTAAATTGCTTGTTGTAAAGCTTTGAAGGACATCAAATGGTCCTGCCTAACATAAGTAGTATTAATGAAAGTGCCAGACACAACATTTTGCCTTTAGATTTGCTTTCCAAAATCTGGGACTTCATGAAAACATTCTTTCAGTGCCTGCCCATGAACACACAGTTCAGTGGAGATGCGTGTCAGCAGTGGCTATTATTTTCTGCACTGGTAGCAGCTTGAAATGAGAATCTTCCTCAACCAGAGTAGGTAATTCTCTATTCTGGCAGGAATCTTTTCTAAACAATGGAAGAACCGAGCTAATGGGAACAGTGGCTGCCTCTCTGTCTGCCTGCATCACTGTAAAGACAATGGATGTTATATATATGTGTTTTCCCAAAACTTCAGTATTTACTAACAGGTGAATCCTCTGCTAGAAAGAAAAACAGTACTCGTTAACTCTAAAGGCGGTATATTTTTGACTTTTTTTTTATGGACTTTTTTTCTATCTTTTTTTTTTCTAGAACATGACGGGACATAATTTACGAAGTATCTGTTCCAGTCAACAGATGCATCTGTCTGTTAAAGGAATAACAGTGAAGATTATCTGTGATTTTCTTGGTTTGGATCTAGAGGAAAGCCAGGATTTAACTAACACAGAGTGAGGCATAGAAGAGAAGGAGGTATTATTCAGATACAAGCCTGACATCCATGTCAAACTAGCACTTAACCTCTTCAGCTGCTCAGATGAGATGAACCATTCAGGCAGACAGAGAGTGTGCATGTGGTTTGCATGCTATAGAGTGATAACATAGGCCTAAGTATATTAAAAGAGATTATGATAGCAGAAAAAGGAATAAGAGAATACAGCTTGGGAGTGCTAAAGCTACAATACATTGAGATTATTCAACCACAGCTCTCTTAACGTGTAACATGGACCTAATTTCTGCCCACTTACTGCTTCTTACCAATGAAATAGCTTATGGTAGCAAGTAAGTGGCTAGAATCAGCTATATGTATACTTAAATTAATTCAGCAAAATGTTTAGAGGGGGACAAGGAAAGAAGAGAAGTCAATGTCCAAATAACAGGAATCACAGCACCTTAGCTACAGTTTGTAAAGTAGAATTTTAAAAAGTCCCCAGTTCTCTGGAAAGGAAAAGCCTGGAGTGCCTTAGGACTTGTAATTACAAATGTCTTTTCAGCAAGAATGGAACAGAACAGCGAAGTCACCAGATCTGTCAGTAGAATTTTAGTGACTGCATGAGTTCTGTCAAGTTTAGGTAAAATGTTTTTCTTTCAGTGCTGGGCATTAGTTTGGTTGCTAGTGCTTCCTACCAGATGATATTGATCTCTTCCTGAGGTTCTCCTAATTTGTAGCAAATACATTTCAAAGCTGAGAGAAAGCAATATTCTCCCACCACTTGTACAATCATTAATTGAGATCAGAGTCATATCTCTCCACCCTGATACCACCACTTTAATGTTACTGTACTCTGTCCCTTTGAAGATCCATGGAAGATTCTCAAAAGAAAGAGAAAGTTACTACTGATATGGGAAGATGAGCAGGAGAAAGAAGGGATCACCTGAGAACAGATGGTGTGATAGAAGAAACTCCCTGATGTAGAGGAAGTGCATTGGCAATACCTTTTCTGACAGGAAGAGTTAGGAAGGGGAAAGATGAATAATCAGAATCGTTGTTAGGGAAAAGGGGGAGTGAAATTCTGCAAAAGACCCAAAGTTGAAGAAAAGCAGTGTAGGAAAGACAGAGATATAGGAATGGTTTTGGTAAGCCACGTTGAAGAAGACCTCAGAGCTGTAGAAGAGGAAAAGACTAAAGAAATCTTGAGAGAAGAAATGGTATCTTGGAAGAAGAAGCAAGGAGAATATTGCTATGATCACAGGTGTGATGAACTCTATGTTCTCACCTGTGAGTTTCTGGAAGACTGGGTCAGAGGGAACCTCCTGAAGGAAAGGGAGGTTGCACAGTCACTGAGGAGCTGTTGAGTTTGTTCACTGGGAGAAAAATATTTAGGGCCAAAGTGTGTAGCAGGGAATGAAGAGAAGGATCCTCCTCAGAGAAATAGCAAGTAGCCTGCTAGCCCTCAGAGATGACAGAAAGAGGAAATTCTTAACGACCAAGCTGGAACATGGTCACTTTGCTACAACATTGAAAATTACTAGACTGACTAAGGCCACACCTAGAAGCAAAGATATAATGGACAGGGTTAGCTATAAACCTTTCTTTATTTCTGTTCAGTCTGATCTAATTTGAACTTTATATATAAAAAAAGCTAATTCTTCTTCTGTAATAAAAGCAGGCTTTTCTGAGGTTTCTAGTCTTCATTGGGGGTTCACTATAAGATTATCTACCTCAAAATTCTGGTGACTCATGTCACAGTAAGTTTCTGAAACACACTAAGTTTACAGGACTAGAGAGCAAACGTCTACGGGAAGAGGGGAGATGTACTGGAGTAGAAAAGGCATGTTTTTTGAAGAACTTAATCTCACCTGTAAAATTTGCTTTAGATCGCATTCAATTCCATTCAATTCAAATAGTGTGGATGTACTGTGACTTTATTATGTCCTCAATTGGATTATTCCAGATTTATGTTATTTTAACCTATGCTTACCTGTTATTATGCTGAATTCATATGAACACAATTTCCTTTCAGTTGTCTTTATCAAATGTAGTTGCCTAAAACAAAGCTATTCATTCTGCACACTGGGGCTTAATCCCCTGGGTCATCTATCAGCAGTATCCATTACTGATACAGCAGTAGATAGTTATATATCACAATGCTATCTTAGTTTTTTTCCTCTCCTTGGTCTCAGGGTTATTGTTGTAACACTTCAGATAATTCTGTATGTGGTGCTTTGCTTTTAAAAAATGACGGCTATTACAACTCAGAAACATTTATCCTAACGTTCCCTCTGTTCATATATTTGTTATAACTAATGTAGCACAGGGTAAAATAATGTTTTTCTAACTATGGATTTATGAGCAAAAATCCTTACAGTATTAATGGAAAGGATGTGCATAAATTCCCTTGTGCACTGATGGCATTATATTTCCCAGAATGTATGTGCACTGCATGTCATTTGGTGCTTCGCTCAGCTAGAATCCTCCCAGCCATTTCGTCAATCCTCTGAAATCCAAGCCATTAAGGTACTATCACATGCACAGGGAGACATATCTGGAAAACTTTCACATAGTTACTGTTGCTAGGTAAATCACTCCCTTGACATCCATGTATTTAGATATGCTTCTCACTTTCTTTGTCTCAGAACTGACATAGTGACATGACTTTGGGGGTGGGGGTAAGGAGAGATGCATGCAAGCCAAAGCAGCTACTGAACTGTGGGAATAAAAGAAATAATTTGCATTTCTTTAAGATAATTTAAATACATTTCAATTATGTCTGGACAGAACTTGTTCACAAGTGTGTCCCCATACAGTGATTGGATGTTTAAGTTCAAAGGTAAAGAACAACAGTTACAGCTAAAAAGATATTTAGGCATAGGTCACTTCTGAGGCTACTTAATTGTTGAGAAATGATACTCCAGACTGAACTTGTCTTTAGGTTTTTCAAGATTAATGTACTTCCAGTCAATCCATGCGTGTGTTTTACGTACCTATGCTTATGCACACATGTATTTAGGCCAGTTTAGGATAACACAAACAATGCAAGAAATTGTTTGTCTGTGTTCTAGACACCAGTTTCAAAACTCAGAAGTGAGCATTAATTTCTGACTTAGGATTCATGGGATGAATACTAGGAAACAGGAAAGACAAAATAATGTTTGAAAAATATCTGTGTAGGAAATGAGAGAGGGAAAACTGATTTTTATAAAGGGAATACTAGACTGAATTGATTATTCTAAAATAGTCATCCAGAAATTCTTGTCAAAGGCTTGGAATTAAACAGGCTTTCAGTAGCACATTGGTTCTAACACTGGCTTTCTATACAGGGGTAAAATCCACCCTTCATGAATATTTGATGTACTTTTAACCACACTGGTGATATCTTTAATGGCAAAATTACCATTCACAGAAAGCAAGATGTGTCTCACAATTTTTATATAAATCTCTTAGCCAATCCAATTCAAAAAGTACACAAAAGCCTCAAGATCTGTCTATTACTAATATGTCTGTAATGTAAAGAGTAGTGAAAAATATTTTCTGGAACTAATAGATAAAATAAAGGTAAAGTTCTAGGCCAACCCATCATTTAAATAAGATTTTAATGAAAATGTTACAAGGCAGCTCATGTGATGTCTACCTTTGTTTTTCAATTTTTACTCTGAACCATCCATTCAACTTCTTCCTTTCCTATGAGCCAAGAATATTAATTTCAGAAACAAGAACACATGTTGAGAAACTTGGGATGTTTGATTTGCTCAAAATTAGATTTGCAGAGTCAAAAATATTATTACTAAATAAGATTCTTTATGTCACTGATTTCTTGCCTATTAAGCATTTGATTTCTCTCTGGCTAATATTCATTTACCAATGTTTAAATTTTACTTACAGCAGTAATAGCATAACTAGTAACAATATAACTGTTTTTTATGCACACACACACACGCACATGTATACACACATGCTATATACCCAGTTGTACGAATTAAAAATGCTAATTAAGCATAAGACCTATACTTTAGTATTTCTATTCACAATCTCTGAGGATGCTGTTTCTAAGGAATCAAAGCACAGTTGCCAGAGATGACCTTTTTTCTGATTTTTCAGTGTCTATCTTTGTCTTCACGAGCTGCCCATCTATACCATAAAATTAGGCAACTTTTCAATACTGTCACCTGTATCATTATTTTCCCTCTTTGAGGTTTAATTTCTCTGATAGAAGTAAGATCTCAATTTTGGGATATTAATTTTTAATTTAATTGTTTTATTTTTTTTTAATTACAGATTAAAGATAATGTAACCTTTCCAATCCACATCTCTTAATTTAGGGTTTTTATCCACTACCAATAGAAAAACTTAATTTAAACTACAAAGAAAAAAAAATGTAACTTAATGTAATGTAGCTTAAATGCACATTAATTTCAAAGTGGTTTTAAAAGTGCTACTGACTAACTTATATGGTACATAAAATATTTATTGGTGTTTAAAAATAGCTGGAAGAGAAGGAGAAGATTCTCTAGAATTAACCCTTCAGCATTTCCTGCAACAGATGGTATCATATTACAAATAAGAAAGCAGTCTTCTAAATAAGAATAGAAAAGCTAAAAAAAAAAAAAAAAATTGTCCCAAAAATACCACACAAAGCTTGAAAATCTTTCTATGATCTTCAAACATCCACAAACTAACCAGCAAAACTTGTAGGATCTCTTTCCTCCCCACCTCATCTCCCACCCTACCACTTTCTAAAGCCTCTGGCTTGATATTACTGAAGGATTGTCCTTTCTGGATATCAAGGGAGCTAGGGAAAAGATCTTGATGATATCCTAAATGTTTAAGGACTAAACACCACTGGAAAGCTCCCCTGGGCCCCTGACTGACACCTCTGGGCTTGCTCAGCACAGAGCAGGAGCCAGTGGTGCCTGCTGCTTTCTACTGCATAGGAAAGCAAGGGGAATTTGGGCTTACAGCTGGGCAGCAGTACCAGGCAATACGCTACTTTGGTATGGCTAAGAGGAAGAAGTCGGCAGTCATTCACCATGAACATGAAAGATGCTAGTTGTCACTATGCCTGAGCTCATCAGGAGCCAGTCATAAGCTCCACCAGTTGGCCTGCTTAGATGTTTCCACCATTTATGCTCTTAATGCAATAGTAAAGCATGTAAGGTCCAGATACATTCTTCCCTGAGGAATGCCAATTGTGACTTAAGGTAATTTGAGAACAGCATGATATTTCTCAAAGGTGTGGCCAACTCTGTAAACCAATAAATGCTGTCACTTGTTCTAACAAGCAATAAGAAGGCACTCTTCATCTTTGGCAAACATGAATCACAGAGAGGTCTTCAGAGTTTGAAAATCTTGTGTTACTGTTTATATTGGGGTTTGAAAATCATCCATAATTTAGAAAACAGGATCCCCAAGTATTTAATTTATTTGCTGAACAGTTCCAGTTACTCTTAATAGCAGCAAGCTGGAGAAAGAAATATAGTTGTATCATACAACTAGTAGACGCTTAATACTTGTGGCTACTTAACAGACTTCATTAGGCGCACAAATAATATCTTTATGCTGCAGCAAGCACAGTTCAGTTTACATAATAGGATATAGAATAGGAAATAGGATGGAATAGAAAATAAAGCCATGTCTGGAGAGAGTGTGAATTCTCCATCATTCAAGACCTTTGGGAAGAGGTTATATACCTGTATATATCAGGAATTTTGTAGACACAGTTGACCCTGCTTTAGGGTAAGGGAATTAACTACAAGACCTCATTTACACTGTGATTCAACAAGCAGTCAGCTCTCAGGAGATTTTCCAACAGCAGACCAGAAGCAATATGAAAAGCTAAAAGCTGGGTTAATTTGAATGACTTATGCCAAACGACAGGAGGTAACAGCATTTGGCTTTTAAAAAGTATTGTGGCATTAATCCTTCATGTTTTTGAATTCATATAGCACCTTTCATCTCAAAGCACTTTGCACACTTAGTACATCATTGACCTGGAGTTTCTTTTCAGTTTGACCTGTGGCAAGGACAGCAAAAGTAAGAGTATACAAGTGAAACCTTGCTCAACATGTTTTTAAAAAAATATTATTATTTTAAAATCTTCCAACATGCAATGGCCATGGATCTGAAAGTATGTACCTTACAGGTATGAAATAAATAAATCCTACTTGCATATTGATGTTTGGAATCAAGGAAATCATTTAGTACTTGTTTTTGCTGTGGGAGTCTTCATTACCATTTTTATGCAGCTATGCTCAGACATAAAAAAAAATGTTTTTTTCTTTACTCTAAACCATACATAGTTTAAAATAAAAGCAGAAAACATAAAGTAACAGACCTTCATGAATGCTCTACGAATGAGCAATCATGAGACACCAACTGTGTGCCTCTGTGGAGTCTTTTTGTACCAAAACTGACTTATAAGAAGGGCTTGCCACAAACCTGGGAACAGAATGTCAACAAAAGTGAAGGTACTGCTTCAAAAAAAAAAAAATCAAATTGGCAGTAAAGCTTCTGCATTGCTGAAACAGAAGAAAGAGTCGGTATCCCAATAGTGTGCAAGAAATGCTAAGTAGAATATGCTGTGGAAAGGAATGCAGAAAGTTTGTTTGACGCATTTAACAACACCAGTCCTTATAATTTCTGCTTGAACGGGATCATTTTCATTTTATATAAAAAGGAATTTCTTGAAATTGGAAAAGCAAGACAGCAGTACAGAAACCATGAACAGATGAAAATAGTCTTAACAAAATTGATTGTTGGAATGAAGAATCAAGATTGAACTTTAAATACATTTTAAGGGAAGGAACAGTTTCTATCAGAAATCTCACTCTTGGAATGCATGATTTCACTGTAGTATTTTCACTGACCTTGATTTTTGATCTGGCTCAAAACAGATTGTTTTTTATTTTTGTTCTCTTAAAAATTATGCATCTGATTATTTCTTTCAAATTTGTTCTTATGTAAGATCTACCCTACATACCTTCTCTTTCTTCATAACTTTTAGTTTATTTACCCTAAGAAATTTCCTACTACTTTTTCAGAGTGTAATCTCAACCTTGATTGCATTCTGGACAACATAAAACTCGACTACGGGAAAGAATAATGATTGTCACTATATAGAATAGCTCTGCTATCAGCTACGCAGAAGAAGAAAAGAATATTTCTGGAATAGCTTATTCTCCCAACTTTGCAAAATTCTTCAAATTCTTCTCCCTCCATCCCCAGATTTGCTCAGTAAATACTGAATGCATGTGTAATTGCCTAGTGAATGGGATCACTGTTGGTCTTAGTTCTTTTTGTGTTTTTCTGTCTGTTTGCTTGTTTGTTTGTTTTCAGAGGGGAGCAGTATTTTACTGGGCAATGTAATAAAATCATGTGTTTCCTTCATAGTTTTCTTTCAAAGCATTATCAAGTCAATTGATAGTTATCCTCAGTTTTGTGAGAGAAGATATAATTGTTATTCCAGGCTGACAGAAACAAAGAGAAACAGTGAGTAATCAGTATATTTACTCCACTGACACTTTTTGTGTATTTTTGTTTTGAAGTACAGGAGCAGTGACCTTGATTCTCTTCCAAAGGACCATTTTTGTAAAAATACACCTTGTTTAGGTTGAATGAAAGACCTCTTGTTGACCTCAGTTAATTTTGTCATCAGACTGTGTATATGAAATAGAATCCAGCATATTTCGTACAGGTGCCTTTAACCCTCTGACTAAAATGGAAACACGGGGAGCAGATAATGTGTTTGTATCTGGACATAATGACCATACTCATTTATACTGCCTTGGAAAGTTTGATTTGGGATTTTGAGTCTGTTTGTATAATCTTGTTTCTCAAAAGGAAAAGAAAATAGCTCTTTTGGCAGCAATTTCAGATGGTAGTTGCTGCTCTTTTTCTCCAGCCTTCAATTAGGTATATTTTTGAAGTTGTTTTAGGCTAAATTTTTTTCTTAGATGCAGGACTTTGTGATTTTTTTTTTTTTTAATTTTACCCACAAAGACTATCCATTCCTTTATCTGCATCCATATCTTTCATTTAAATAACTTCTTTAAAAAAAAAAAAAAGTCATATTAATTAATAGAAAGGTATTTCCCACTTGTGCCTCAGCTAAATTGCCAAGGAGTGTGTGGTTTTTTTCTTGTAAATTCTGAAGTATTTTTTTTATTAGTCAACTGTCTTTTTACTCTTCTGTCTCAGTATTTTTCTGACAAAAACTGTCTCAATGCACTTAGAAACCTTGGTAAACTTCTCTTCAGTGTCATGTGGTGCTCTGAATTAAAAGCTGCCAGTAAATTCTTGTCCACTGAATACTTAGTAGGAATAATCATGGCAAATGTTGCCATTTCACTAATTGTTTGATTTTGTACCTCTTTTGTCTTGCCATGTATAAAATGTACATTCCAGGTGTTTCCTGGGAAAACTGAGGATTTCCTAAGGCACAGTATTAAAATGGCGCAGGACATATCACATGACATTCTTTACCTNAAAAAAAAAAAAAAGTAGACTATAATGAGGACCTTGATATTTATCAGATACTGCCTTTTTACACACCAAGTTCCAGTCAGCTGGATATTCTGCAAGGATGATTAAAAATTGCAAAATCACAAAAACTGTGAAAAAATTTTACTACTGTACAGCCCCATCTTCTAGTCACTACTCTCTTGGATTAAAGCTAGTGTGAGTTTTGAGTGACCAAGGGTTGTAGGAGCCAGACCCCTATATTAACAAAACATTGAAAAGAGACTGAAGTGTTTAATGGCAGAATCACTTCTATGAAAACTCTGCTGTCATTGTGTCCTTGAGTGAAAAATACTCTCAATCAGCTGTCAGGCCTTTCATAAGTGTACATGAGTTGGCAGAAGCCAAAGACTCCCCTTGATTTGTGGGCTCTCAGGTGGAGTATGGCCACAGTCATCTCAGAATGTTTCCACACTAGCCTTCCCTGGGGAAGACCTGAGCAACTACCTCATCTCTATCTTTCAGAACTGTTGGGTAAACAAGGAGGAATGTCTACATATGTTTTCTGAAATCTATTATTTTAAGTTAAATCTTATTAGTTGTGAGTTAAATCTGTGTAAACCTCCTGAAGTAATTTTGCCTTGCTGACTATTGATAGCTAATCTGAGTACAAAGATTACAGCCCCGATCCGGAGGATGTGGAGCTGTGCAAACGGAACTGTCTTCTAGCCTTTCTCATGGGTTGCTCTGCAGAGGTGCCAGAGAACAAATGTTGTGAATTTGATAGTATTGGAAGCCTTTCTCATCTGCTGCTCCTCAGGGCTCAGTATTATTCCATTCTGTGATGAATATTTACATATAAGAACTTAGAACCAAGCAGAGGCTTAAAAGTTTCTAAAAGGCTGGCAATACCTTCACCAATCTCTGTTTTAGCAGTCCACCAAAATTGCCACCCTCATTTTACTGTGTATCTGAGGTTTAGATAAGAGGCAAGGGAGCAAAACCAAAGCCTGAGAAGTGAAGGTGGTGTTGGTTAGATGTGTCATTATCCACTCTAACTTTTTTCCATCGTGCAGCACAGATGATTTGCAGTTTGCACAGAACCATTTTTAACAGGAAACTGAAACTGTAGTAGGCTACTTGATTACACCCATCAAAAGACCAGAGCAATCCACAGCTTCATGCTTCTTTTTGCATAGGCAGAAAAAGGCAGTACAGTCAGAAAGCTGGCATAAAATAAGCGCTGCTACTGTATACATCCTTGTCACAATTGAGGAAACTCAGCTTCCAGCACCCAGTTAAAGTTCTGCCAGTTTTAGCAATGTTCATGCTGTTGTAGCTATGCCATCTCATATGTTTTATTGTGCTGTGAATCAGTCGTATATATTGAACACACTCATTTTTGTTTACCTACACTAATCAGCCTTACTTAGCATTTAAAGCAGAATAGTTCAACCATGCTCATAAAAGTACAGCTTTGCTGTTGAGGTAGTTATTGCTGCCTCATAAATTTTCTGTAAACTGGCTGTACTTTCTGAGATGTATTCTCTGCAATGGCCATGTTACTACCACAGTATAATTTTGGTCTTGACATATATTTAAAAAATTACACTATTATATTTCATGATACTAACAAAACATCTTATCCCCCTGTGTTCTCCCTTGCCTACCTTAATGAAAGCTCTGAGTGAGCACAGACCACTCTGCTCAGTTTTGTTTGTTTAGCGGAGCGCCATTAAATATGCTCTCTGTGAAGAGCCAGGCCCAGGGTCTCCATTTCATGTGTGAAGGCTGCTGTCTTACCAGGATTTCTAGGTACACTGAGCAGCTTTCCTGGCTATATCCTGATCTCAGGTATCTTGAGCAGTTATGTGAGCTGTTTGTAGGGTAGGGACCTTATCTAATGATATTTTCCACTTGTCTGAAGTCAAAATCTCAGTATTTTTTGGACCATTGTGCTTTAGGGCACTCTTCATTAGTGTAATCTGTTAAATTGTTTGGGTTTTGCTTTTCTGTGATTTTTAAGATCTGTTTATCTTACTTTTTTAGCGAAAGGGAAGTAAACCAAACCTATATGTTAAATGTTGATAAATGCACTGCAAATCCCACCCCCCAAAATAAAAGATTGGATGTACTCCTTGGATTGATAGATATTCTCTCTGTATAAGTTTTAAGTTTTTATGAGGCTGCTATAAGATTCCTAGCAATGAAAAAAAAAAAAAAAAATCCTAAAAACAGCATTTAAGAACTTCCTATTCTCTCATCTTTTTGCTGTACTGGAAAATTTTAAAAAGTTTTGACACTGCTTCAAATATTCATAGCACAAAATGTTTTACACTTGATTTTTTATATGTTTTCAAGTTACTTTGGAGGAACTTCTATGGGTGCTTTTATCAGTAGGACTGAATTACTGCCTGACAAGAAACCTTTTCTTTAATGGAAATCACAATGGAGGTTTTCTTCACTTCATATGAAATTAATTGTGACAAAGATCATTCCACAAAGTGTGATACAATCTGCCTGCAGTACCTTGTGCTCCCATCATAACATTTTGATGATTATTTGGATCTTTCCATGATTTTTCTGCAGAGATCTATTTCATAAAATAATAATAATAATAATAATAATAATAATAATAATAAAAGACGTTCAGCACTGTGAATTTTTAGAAATGTTTTTCTAGTCTTTTCTCAAAGTTTTATTATTTTGGCAGTTGTGGTTTTGACAATAGTGACAATTTTGACAATCACATCTATTGAAGTGTTGTAACACTGATTACAAAATAACAACTCCTATAATCCGAACAATATGTGACATCATATGTATAAACTTGAGTAGGTAACTGATCATACTGACATCCATTGGGCTATTCAGAAGATTTGAATTAACTTGGAAGACTTTCTGAACTGTCACTTAAAGATATTGCTGAAGACGATGAAGATGTCCCAGTACATAGAAAGGTCTATATCAAGTCTAAGAATTGTTAACTTCTTTCTTATTGTTTTTGTCACTGTACTATTAGACTTTGCTTTGTTTCCATATTGTTAGAAGTGGTAAAAGTTCTCTGTATTAATCTTCCTGTCACATAGACTCTGGTAGCCTACATGATGTCACCCTAGCTATCCTCCCCAGCTACCAGAAACTAAGTAAAAATATCAGAAAAAAAAAAAAACTGGAAAAAAAAAACACCTTATATTGTTTGAAAGGTGTTTTTTTTTGTCAACATTGGGTTTTCTGTTTGGTTGATCAAGATCATTTGGTAGAAAGACTGTTGTTTACTTAGAAAATGCAGAGTCAGTAGGTCAGTTCTATCTGTTTTAATTGATTTAGAAGTGTTAGGCCTTTACACAGTAAGCTGTCATTGGAAATGATTGTTGCCACACCTGTTTCTAGGTGTATTAAGTCTTCTCAGGCTAAGTCAAGATGGCTAGTTAATTTGTGAAACAGACCTTTTAATTCATTTGATGGATACTTAAAAAAAAATTATCAGTATGATGTTATACACCTTATGAACTATTTTCTATGTAATTCTAAATTTCTTACATATTAAATACCTAAAAAAATATGAAGGCATTTAATCATCATGGGTTTATGTTGAGCCCCGTAAGCATCCATACTCTAGACAACAGAGGTAGGTTAATTCTTTCTTTTTGGAGCTTGTAAAAATATGCATGTATCTTTGCCTTTACAAAATGACCTTTCAAGAATGACCTTTGAAATAATCCCATTGAGATCAAGAATATGGTAGGGAGTGTAGGAAGAAGAGAACTAATCACATTTACAAGATTTTGGTTATACTAGTTAACTGTGTGTTTGCCATTTCTGATCATTCCAAGGCTTTGTTTTCCCTTGAACTCCTTCAGAGGTGTTGTGAACCAAAGTGTGAATAAATGCACAAAAATTTTCTGTCATGTACACTGGGCATTAACTTCAAAGTTTTGTTCAGAGTGTTTAAACACATTAGCTTCTATATATTTAGCTTCCAGTTCAGTTCACATAGAAATGGGAACTCTTACAATATCAAGCTAGGCCATTACTTCTTTTAAAATATTTGATTTTCTGAGTAAGCTACTATTTCCCTAATTTTGTCAGAATTCCATAAAGGTATAGGGATTTCCTCTAAAGCACTAGGTTCAAATACACTGCTTTAACTCAGTCACATTCATGCAGTAATGGTGTGGGTTTTTTTGTTTGTTTGTTTGGTTGGTTGTTTTTTTGAGCAAGCCTTTCTCTGTAATTGACAACAGCGGTGGAAAATGGCCCAGACAGGTGGATGTGAGAGAAGCAGTGTGAAAAGGAATAGTATTACTGGGTCTTATTTTGTTTGTGGCTGGCTGCCAAAATAGTATATTGCAGAAGAGAAAACATTTTTATCATTGAAGATAATGAGAGCACTGTCAAAACAAGGGTAACAATCAGCCTTTACATTTTCTATCACCTGAAGAAGTGGAAACAGTACACAAAATGTTGAGTACTGTTTTTTTGAAACTGTGAGCACTTTGGGACATTGCTTTTGTCAGGCAAAAATCTATTCACTGGACTAGGTCCGTATAAAGAGATGAGTACCAAGTTGAATATATAGCTCCTCAAACCCTCTTCTTCACTGACATCTAACTTTCCTAGTCAGACAAGAGTATGCTTATATTGTGCAGATCAGAGATCCCGAAGCAAACATCAATCAGCTATCTCTGGTGTTGGAAGCGGTATGGTTTCATCAGCTTGGACTGAATTGATTTAACCACACTACTCTGGGGCCTGAGCTCCTTTCTCTATGCAGCACTGCACTGTGTAAATACACAGGGATCTGTTTTTTGATACTGGACCGCACTGCAGAAATGTACTTGAAATGTCATCTGAAAAAGTTCCTTTAGATGATGCTATGCATATGTACAACTGTACACACTTGTGCCCTTAATGTCACCAAATACAATGTCATTTACTGCTGCCAAGCACTTTGTACACTGGGCTGTGCTCTTAGGTCCAGTCCCATGGTATTTCACTTGAGCACTTGCTGTGAAACTAGGCAGCAGTTCTGAAGAAGCCACCACTTCTACTCTGAACTGCTTAAGCACTTCTGAGATCTGCCTTAAACAACATATACTGATCAGCACACAGGAATGGATTTTACTCAATCTTCAAAATTTTCTGTAGCTCCACTTGTCAGAATGATGTGTTCAGCTCCAGCATGAGTGGATGTCAAGCCAGTTTCATTTAACGTATTTTTATTTCTCCATAACCAACTAGAACATTGAGGTCTTCATTGTAACTCAGCTCAGACCTTCACCTCCATGTCATGTCTTGTTTCAGATGGCTTCCTTGACAGTCTAAGTGGAATTTCCTTCCAGTAAGTTTGCTACTTTGTGTTGCTTAACCTAATCGGTATCAGTTCTGATACAGGAGTACTTAAATTGCTTTCATCTGAATTATAACCTGAATCAGACCATCAGTTCCAGTAATCTCAATTTACCACTTCAGCCTGTATCTTCTCTCCATCTCTATCTTTCTCCTGCTGCTGCTCTGAAAATGATGCCCATCTGTTCTTTGCTATTATGACACTGCCAATTACAGTTGTACCAAAAGGTGGTTTGTTTATTTGTTGGTTTGTTTCCCCTTGATAGCAAAGTTTAACATTTAACACTTGGGACTGTGGAAGAGGTACAAGTCAATCACTGCTACTTGTGGCGTTTAGTGCTTGAATGTTTCATCTAACCCAACAGGAGAAGTACCTGCTCTTATCTGTATGCTTTATTACAGTATAAAGACAATTTTAATTACCATAACCAGAAACTTAGTTTTTATTCTAGGATCATGAGTCAATAACAACTAAATCCTATGTAATACTCTCAGTATTGCCCTGCTGCAGTGTTAAAACCACCCTAACATCATTAACTACCAGGCATTTTTCTGCCTGGAAACATACTGGATTCCCTAAGCATCTGTTAACATTTAAAGGTTGCATCATTCTCTGTCCAATTTAATCACTGTATACACACCTAAACTCCCTTAATTTACAGAGTTTTGATATTATACAGTTCACTGGATATGTTCTCCAGAAAATTTAGGGGAGGATGACATCTTCTCTACCCCAACCCAAATAAGGTCTCAGTCTTTTTCAATCAGAAGTGAAAGACATGAAGACATCTTACCTTAAATTAGATTTTGTTACTTTCTGGTATCCAGATGATTTCTGAATGATTCTGGAAGGGAACTGACTTAAGTAATAATCAAATTTAAAAAAAAAAAAAAAGTGTTTAATATGTATTTATTTAGAAAAGGAATTTGATGACAAAAGCAGGTGACTGCAATTCAGTCTGAGATTTCCTCTGTTACCAGATTTATTTTCATGGAATCACACAGAGTCACAGAATCACTTAGGTTGGAAAAGACCTCTAAGATCACCTAGTCCAACCTATGACTTAACACTAAACCATGTCACTAAGCTCTACATCTACACATCTTTTGAATACCTCCAGGGATGGTGACTCAACCACTTCCCTGGGCAGCCTATTCCAATGCCTCACAACCCTTTCAGTAAAGAAGTTTTTCCTAATATCTAACCTACACCTCCCCTGGCGCAACTTTAGCCCATTCCCCCTCATCCTATCACTGCACACGTGGGAGAAGAGACCAATCCCCACCTCACTACAGCCTCCTTTCAGGTACCTGTAGAGAGCGATCAGGTCGCCCCTGAGCCTCCTCTTCTCCAGGCTAAACAACCCCAGCTCCCTCAGCCGCTCCTCGTAGGACTTGTTCTCCAGACCCCTCACCAGCTGCGTTGCCCTTCTCTGGACTCTCTCGAGCACCTCGATGTCCTTCCTGGAGTGAGGGGCCCAAAACTGAACACAGGACTCGAGGTGCGGCCTCACCAGAGCCGAGTACAGGGGGACAATCACCTCCCTAGTCCTGCTGGCCACACTGTTCCTGATACAAGCCAGGATGCTGTTGGCCTTCTTGGCCACCTGAGCACACTGCTGGCTCCTATTCAGCCGACTATCAACCAAAACTCCCAGGTCCTTCTCTGACAGGCAAAATTTTTTAACTTGTAGGACAAATTATGTTCTTTTATTGCATCTAATAGGCAGTTTGCAAATCCTTTGGTACAGTATTCCAGGATTTATTTTATTGTAAATAACACCCAATATGATTTAACAGTGAAATATAAAGTTACCTTTGTTCTCTCCTCTATTAAATTATTTTCTCACAACCTAAAAAATAATGCACATGTCCAAAACAAAAACATTTTGTAAAATTTACTCTTTCCCACATGCATAATGAATTGCTACCTTTTGCTATCATGCTAGGAGTCAGTGCACTTACTTCATTGACATCGGCATATGCAATGCAACAATATTTGCCTCAGTACTGTTTGACATAAAACGACATCTTTTCTGTTTCAATCATATAATTGTCATAAGCATTTGAATGTTAATTACATTAGACAAGTTGATTTGAGTTTCAGCTGTAGTAATCTTTTTATTAACAGTTATAGGACACAGCTACTGATGATAACAGTAGCATACAGGTTAATTTTTCATATTTATTCTCTAACTTTATGATAAAATGAAAACTTTATTTAGAGCTGAATAAGCTGCACAGAGCACAGATGCTTTGTGCTTGCATTTACTACCCATCTGCTCTTTGGCAATAGAGATATGAGCCATATATGGGGCACACTTAGAAGTGTGCTCTAAACAGAGTGCATTGAGAATTTTGTATGCAACTTACTGAAACATGAATCGGAAATTACAGCCATCAGTTTCCCTCACAGTTTCCCTACTACATCATGCAAGAGATTGTTCTCTTGCATGATGATGGAAGTATTTATGAAACTCAGGCATGTTAGTCTATGTGTTCGTCTCAATGAAGAATTTAGATTCAAAGGAAAGACTTACCATTTATTTTATTCGTCATCAGAAAATAAAAATGCCGTATTTCTACCTGTTCTCTTTTTAATTTTGATGCCTCCCCGAAAATATTACTGCTTGAGCACAAATTGTCCTGGTGACTATTACATGCCATTTTTTTGTAGCAATGTCTGAGCTCTTGTAAGAGTCTATGTGTTCCAAATTGTTGGTCAGAGTAAAACAATGTTAAAGAAAAAGTATAACTTAAATGTAAGAGCAAAATTTTATCCTTAGAAGAAAAGGACAGACTAACAGATTAAGTGAAAACAGGAAGAATGGTTTCCATTTACAAAAAAAAAAAAAAATGTGTTTTTTTTTGGGGGGGGGGGGGGGGACAGAGGGTTCCAAATTGTAACAGATTGTCCTGAAAAGCAGAATGGGAACTCACTGGAACAAAGAATTGCATCACTAATATACAGAAAAGACCAAAGGCAGTAGATAGCTATGGAAAAAAATAGTAAATTTTGGTGGTAAACATTGAAAGTGAGCTGTAACAGTAGGAGAAGGAGCTGCAAGAGAAGTGAGGAGTGAATTGCGCTGATTACCATCAAATACTATCTATTGTGTTATATGGCTGAAGAGGAGTCCTGAAAACATTGTTTAGATAATGTTACAGAGTTGAAGTGCAGCATCCCGACTGCACAGACCAAAAGTATTATCTGAAACGTGAATGATATGGCACCCACTGTTGACATATTTTGGTTGTCTGTTAAAAGAGCAGTCTAGACCTGCCAGGGAACTGTATATGGGCAAAGAACCTGTACAAAAGGTTGGGTACTACGAACACTTTACTAGCTAGCTTACAACTAGTTGCATATGACTTTTGTACATTTCAGTTACATATTTCAAGAAAATCTAGTACATTGAAATTCAGAGAAGGTTTCTGAAGGACATAAATTAGTGAAGCTGTTTATTTCTTGCCAAACTTCCAGCTATGAAGGAGAGTTCCATTATCTGCTCTGCACTGGATTGTACTGGAGTAATTTACTTATATTCATGAATACGAGAATACCTTCAGTCTGTATTTTGTTTCTGCTGTTATCTGATTACTTCAGAGTTACATTTTTCTCAAGCTTTTCAGCTACAGATGTTTAAGGGTAGTTAGGTGCTTAATTGCTGTGGAAGATCTGTGAAATACCATTGTAATGGATATTAAATACAATCTTTTTCAGTTCAGGATTTTTCGGCACTGACTTCTCTGGAAGAAGGTGAGCAGTCTAGGTCAGTTTGGTAGATACATTTAAATACAACACTTCAAAGAATGAAACTGTGCTAACTGAAGATGCAGAAGTTCTTTACACCTCCCTCTTATGACACTCAGGATCAAAAGGAACACATCAGTTTTCCTGCTCTTGCTTTCAGAAATGCAGAGGTAAAAGTTTGATATGCTCTGGTTATTTAATGGTTATGCAAGATTTGTGATCTTACAAGCATTGTACATTTTGAGGAAATAAAAGAACATTTTGTTTTTATATTCTGTCTTTTATGCTTGGAAATGGTGAGTTGTCCCTTACTGACATCTATCTTTGATTATCACTCATCCCAATGCACAGACAACCTGTTGGAATTGTGCATTAATAGTACAGCATGTACAGAAAGATGTCACCAGGGCTTTCCCTGATAATAGGCTTTTTAACATATCTGTCTGATTTCAAATGTAAACCTGAAAAGATACTAATGACCTTGCTCCTAACCTAGAATAAAGTGAGATGTTCATTTGTTGCAAATTGATACAGCTTCTTTGACTGTTTGGCACTAATCTGATTTACACATAAAAAGAGTCTGGCCCAGTGATAGTAAATTTCCTGCATCATTTTAGCAGTTTGTTCTTGTTTCATCCCTAATCCTGTGTTTGGATGACATGAAAAGGAACTACAGAAATACTGTGCACATGACTTGGAGAAGGTTTGTTTACCTTGGCTTGCAGATTCCCTTCTCTCCCATGGGTGAATTATAACTCCCACTGAATTTTAACTCCCATTAAAGTCTTTGTAAGGAAGGGCAGGATAGCTTTCAGATTTAGCTGCAAATAAATGAGAGGTTTGCATGCTGGCAAAGGAATAAAACATAGTTAATTCTGAAGAGATGCATTTTGCTTTAGTTCAAGTACAGCATTGTCTACCCACATACCAAAAAAA
>VXAA01000962.1:795292-837518 GCA_013399115.1 Anseranas semipalmata | reverse complement strand
GAATAAATATTACAACTACAGGCAATGACTTGTCTTTAGAGACCAGACAGGAATTATTTATCTCCCTTAATGCATAACTTGATTTTTGTATTTTTTCCCTGTTGATTCTGAAGGATTAGAAATGTGATATAAAATTGGAGAGTAAGGCAATGACCTAGGACCCTAGAGAAATTAAAATCTCTCAAGTATTTTTTACTGTCTCTTGATTAAACAGTTGGGGTCCCATCAACCCTACTGCTTGTTACCTTCCCACATGCTGGACCAGAGGATACCTCTTCTGATTCCTATATCAATTCATGCTATACCATAGAGTTTCTTCAAATACACAGGAAAAATATGTTGAGGAGTGAGGCACTTGTAAGAGTGTTCAAATGCCCCAGGTTTACTTACCATATTTCTGAGTGCCAAATGGCTTCATATTAGTCAGTAATTTTGAAAATCACCTCTAAATTATGCAAGCTAAGGTAAAATATAAGTGATAGTATTAACTTACCACATCCAAAATAATCAGCAAATTCAGAAATGTATATTAAGACAAAATGAGGGAATAAAAAAAAAAAAAAGCTCATTATTCACATTAAACCAATATTGTGTTTGGAATGCCTTTTAATGATTCACAGTGATTTTCTTTTCATTAGTGCTTGCCATGGCAGGCTGTGCACCTCACAACAAAGCATTCATTGATGAAGCATGCTGGTTTTCCAGACTATTTCTTGGCTTCTTCTCAGGGTCACCCAGAGGTTCTACTCAAATTTGGTGTTTAGCCATCAAAATTTACTCCGACAAGCAATAAAACCCTTTACTATCTTCCCCTGCTGATAGAGGCTACATTTTCACATCATGTTTCTTTCAGCAGCACACTTCCCCATGCCCATAATATTGTCCAGCCTGTTATACCAACACACATGGCACCATCTCCGATTTTTCCTCACTCTTGGTGGTTGAGACTGGACACAGCAGATGAATCCCCTTTAAAAGAAAGTAGATCTGGGGTGGGGGTATTTGCAAGGGTAATCAATTTTTGCTGTACCATGGGAAGCTATTATTCCCTACAATCTTGATGCTGAGATTTTATGACGTAGATGCCCTTTTATGAATCCTGACTATAGATCAGGAGGGGATTTTTGGCCTAAATCTAACTGACAAGATGACCAGAAGGGATTTTTTTCATCACTGTACCTAGTAGTATGCTTTATAGTATTGTCTAACAGTGCTTACTAAAATTGTCCTCAGACTTGACTTCTTGTTCCAAGACTTGCTCTTAGTCTCCTTCATATTCTTAGAACTATAAGGAGAGATCCATCTGATTTTTTTTATGCTTTTTCTGATGCCAAATTAATCATGATTTGTACTTTTCTCTTCTTGTGGTTAATAAGGTTGTGGATTTTTACCTACTACTGTAATTCTTAAATGTGTTTTAAGGTGATAAGAAGCTGTTGTATACAGCTGGCTTTATATGTGTTCCCATGAATTAGACTTCTACACCATTTTTGCTTGCTATAGTTGAAAGTGGATTTGATAATCTGGGAGTTTCATTCCATTTCTTACGGAATGAAACATAACTTATGTATGAACATAACTGAGGTTTATAAGTGGAAGTCCTACCAGGAAAGATGCACAACTAGTAGTTGGTTTGGGCCTGAAGCACAGGGTATCATTTTTGCTGATAGTTAAGTATTTCCCTAGTATTTGCATAGGTTTATACTGCATAATATACTATCAGTTTGAAAGAAGATGTTTGGGAAATCTGCTGAGTATGGAGTAAATAAAAGCAAATGAGGAATGGAAAAGATTCAGATTGCTCTAATTTGGACTGTGTATATGTTTTGGAAAAATGTGAGGGGAATGTATGTGTGATAAACGGTTTTACTTTACATATTATATCTTGCATTTATATAGGAGTATAAATTCATAGTTACTTAGCTTTTCACTAATAAAGAGATTATATGAGAGCATCTGAACATGGAAGAAGAACATTAAAAATGGAAGGCAACAATGAAGTATGACCTATCAGTATAATATTGTATATAATATTAAATCATTGACTCAGAATTATGAAGTGTTCCAACTGATTTCAGCACAAAGATTTTGCACTTATTTAATCATTTATATCTATGATGGCTGGTTTGAATAACAGCAACTTACAATCATAGCATCTAACTACTCCTTTATGTTGAATTTATATTTGCACAACACCTGCAATAAAGCTGGAAAGAAAATTAGGCTGTGAGGCAGAGGAATAAGAACCATATGTGGAAGTCTATGGTACAGGGAAAGGGTTGGATGCTGATGCAGGGGCATATGACTGCATAAGGAGACAGAAAGAGCTTAAGTTTAGTGTATGAGGAGAGAAGAGATGTGAATTTGGCCTATGCTTTCTTTAGTAATAACCCTGCATGTGAAAATGTGTCATTAAGAAACAACATGAATAATAGAAAAGAGATGCAAATGAACTGAACAGACTGTTCTAAGACTCATGTTTCCTGATTTTTCAGTATCTTTTGTTACCTCAGACATATCCAAAAATCTACAGAAATGGAATCTCATTTCTTTCTACTGTGGTAGCAGTGCCAATAATATGCTCAGGAAGTCAGAGGCAATGAGAGTGGAAGATTTAACTTACCTTGCTACAGATTGGAGAAAGGTAAAACACTGAAGCATGATGCTAAAGCTTGTTTTAGATACCCATCATGACTCTTTCATGAAGGGAAGTGACTGCCAGTTTGGTCTATACCAGCATGTGGGACTCACTCCAAAATCTTAAAAGAGCCATTCTGCAACAGTGACTGCAAGGTGCTCAGATTCAACCTCCCTCAAGGGCCAACAAAAAGAAATTCACCATAGCTGTACACAGTTTTCAAAAGGGCAACCACAAGAAGAGAAGGTGAGAAAACTAGCAGAAGGGGACCAAAAAAAAAAAAAAGAGAGAGAGAGAGAGAGAGAGAGAGAGAGCAGCATGGAAACCATATTGGAAGCATAGAGCAAAAGCATACCACCTGTCAATAAAGACTTCAGAAATGACAAATAGAAATAGCTAGATAGCAATGCAAAGAAAGCCAATAAATTAAGAAGGAATCCTGCAAAAAAAAAACTGAATTTGTGTCCAAGAAAATATCATAAACTTCAGCAGGCACTGTGTGGAAACACAGTAAAGTGGATCAGTGGATCACAAAAATCATCTGAAGAATAACTTGGAAAGGTGCAAAAACGGTTACTACACATTTTTTTTTTCATATAGAACAGAAACAGGAAGCTTCCCAGATAATCTGCACAGATTATAGAACAACTAATAATGTTTTAAGTACACAAAGGTTATAACATTGAGGGGCTTTTTTTGGTTGTTTGGTTGTTTGGTTGGCTGTCAATTTTTTGTTGTTGTTTTTTTGTTTTTTTTTTGTTTGTTTTTCTTTCATCCATGTTAACTATGGGGCAATGGGGCAGTTTGAAGTGCAAAAGCAGGGACCCTGCTTTTCAATGTATGTGTCAGAGGCTTTGTCTGAAATTAAACTATTGGCAGGAAAGGTTATGGATCAAGGAGATGATATAAGCAATAACAAATCACCAGGACCAGATGGCTTCTGCCCCAGAGTTTTGAAGGAACTCGAGCGTGAAATAGCCGAACTACAAACTGCGTGTAGAAAACTGACTCGGTGTCAGAGGACTCGAAAGTGGTTAAAACAACGCCTTTTTTTTTTTTTTTTTTAAATAGCTCCAGGGGAACTACAGATGAATAAAGACTGGAATTAAGGGACATATGGATAAATACAAGATGTCACAAACTACTGGAGTTCTTTAGAGAGACTAACAAGCATTTAGGTAAAGGAAATCTGACTATCATTTCTTTGGATTTGCAGAGTGTTTTCATTATACCTCACCAAAGGTTTTTAAGAGTACTAAACAGGGAAAGTACCTGTAAAGAAAAGGTTAACTGTTAAAAAGAAGAAGAAGAAGAAGAACAACAACAACAACAACAACAAACAAACAAAGGACAGGAGTAAATGAACGGTTCTTGCAGTGGAAGGCGGTTCACAGCAGAATCTCCATAGAGATGCATTGAGTCCTTTGGTGTTCAACGTATGCATATGTATCCTGGAAAAGGGATGTACATACTGAAATGACAGAAGTTGCTGATTCTGTTAAACTATTCAGGGTAGTAAAGATGATGTCCAACTGTGAAAAGTTGCAGAATGTGAATGACTGGGAGCTGAAGTGACAGCTGAAAAGCAGTGTAGACAAATGCAAGCTAAGACAAAATCCCTGCCTGAACTACTTTCCTTCCAAGATCCTGATCCTATCCTGCAGCATGAAGAATACAGCATGGGTTAGAAAATCCCCTTCCTGATTCTCCAAATTTCATGCCCCTTCCATGTACTGCAGCCTTCTTAAAACAAATGCAAAATAAATGTACTAGCCCTGGTTCCTAATTCACATGGCAGAGAAAGAACTCATCTGAAAGGAAGTACAAGCGCATAAACCAAAGCCTGCCTGTGAGAACCTGTGGATGATTAGGATTTTCCCCCACAGTACTTCACATATCAGTTGCCAGCATAACTTCAGTGTGACTATGTTAGGATCCAACTGCAATCAGTATATTTTTATGATGGTCAAAATACATATCTATGAAAGATTTTTTTCTTCTTTACAACAAAGTTGGGGAGTAAAATGCCATGCAGGACTAAATGACTTGCTTTGCATTATATGAAAGCTCTTAATTGCCATGTGGTGTGGTTAAAAGCAAAGAGAATATATTGTCAGATTACTCTGGTTTACTGATTGGAACCCAAACTCTGTGAAAAAAGCTATAAAAGCAAAATGGCAAAGGGAGGAGGGGAATAGGAATGATTCTCAAGTATAATTTTAGTGGGAACATTATGCATTGACCGTGTAATATCTGAAATAAATTACTTTATGGATAACTTTCGAGACATTTTTTAAAGCAACATGAAGACTGATGGTATAAGATGTTTACACCAAATGTACTGTTCAGTTGAAAAGATCGCACCAACCTGAGAATTTGATTTTGGCTGCCACGCATTTATTCAAAATTATTATGGTGTTAAATTTTCACCTGTGTTCTGACATGATCTCTTCACTTCTTAAATTTAAAATGAAAAAGAGTCCTGAAATACAAATATACCAGATAAAGAATGCTAAAAATATAGATCTTGGTCACAACTGCTTTCACTTACCATTTTTTGTTCTGTGCTATTATTAAACTTCATGACTTCCATAGTGAGGTGTCTGCTGGCTGTTGGCAAAAGGCTGCATGAATGGAAGTATCAGACAAAGTAGAATATTATGTGTGTGCATAAGGATGCATGCATGACTATAGAAAGTATATAATGCATGCCAAAGACATCCTAATTTTCACTTTTGATTACCTATTATGGGAATTAATAGTCCATTTGGTATGACAAAATTCAGCTGATACAATAGAACAATTTTCAAGATAGTGGCATCTTAGTGTGAGTACACTTTATTTCTTAAACTTCGATTTCAGCCAAGTTCTTTCGTGGACTGCTTGACTCAATACTCATTTAAACACATTTTGTTGTGCATTGAAGAAGGTTGAAGAACTGCCAGTCATGTCAAGTTGTCTGATTTTCATTACTTTTTAAAATTCTTTTGATGGAAACCAATGCTGCAAATAAATCTCTGTCCTAATGCTCCTGCTTGTTCATGGTATAAGTACAGGATTAAACTCAATTGGACTATCAAGAGCTATTAGCTGTGAAGAAAATACTCTGAATATTCTGGCCTTTCATATTTCTCTATCTTCCAATCCTTATACCTCTATTGTTGTATGATCCAAGAGACTCTGTTTCAATATATATGTCTTTATTGCTGTAGCATATAGGCAACAAGTTGTGTGAAGTTTTATAATGTTCTATGTAGACTATAACTGTAATCAACCCAGGATACCAAGAGCCATATGCAATTAGGATATAGGCATACAGTGATGCAGTAGTACATTTCGGTTTAGTCCTGTGTCAACAGCAATTGAATTTAAGTTGTAAATGAGATGTAAGGATAGAATTCAAATTTTTCCCTATAGCTATAGTCATGGCATAGTTGTGTCACGGCTCTGCTCACGTGCACTTAATTGCACTTAAGTCATTAATTCTTCTCATGGTCCGGAAACTTCCCAGTTACTCATCTGCACAGATAAGGCAATGGATTTATCTGGGACAGTGGACTGACCTGAGACCAAGTGACTATCTTCATAATTAAGTACTTGAGTAGTTGATTATGAGTCTGCAGATAGGAATTTTCAACTGCCCTGAAGATCCCTCCAGGCAGCTCTTTCTGTACGGAGGAAAAAACAGTATGTTTCAATGGGTACATTCACATCCTGGGTGGAGAATCTGTCCATACCAGAGACTCCCAGAGAGCTGCTGATACCGCAATTACCATTGCACACAGGTAAGAAACTTGTAAAGAGTCAGTGGAAACTGTTCTACAAGTGCAAAAATAGTTATGTCAAAAAGTCTTTGCGTACTAATGTAGTTAGGAGATTCTTTGTATATAGTTTTAAAAAAAAAATTATTAAGAATGGATCATGCATGTGGAGAAGTCATACAGAACAGCTGGCCAGCTGGAGAAGAATTCAGCAGCGCAGCAAATCAGGGAGTCTCACACGATCCAGCTGAAGGTACCATTGCAAGGACCTTGCAGTGGAGTCTCCCATTGCCATCTGCACAGCAACCAAATGTCCTGTTCAAGAGATTTGATACTGCAAGCACACAATGCCCTAGACAAAAATCCCTACAAATTAGGGTTGCTGCTTTTTTAAAATATGCTGTTCATGAGTGTCTGTGCAATGGTCCCTAACCTAGATTTTTCACATCAAACTAAGTTTTGTATTACTGTGTCTTGCCATAAAGGTCCTATTTGAATATCCTCTAAGTCAGTAGAAATAGTCACATATTCTGTAAAATTTTCCAACTTAAATTTTCCAACACCAAATTTTCCTACTGTTATGGTTTGTGGAAATTCTGATGAATTAAAGATCTGCAATTAGTGCATTTGAATGTTGCCTTTTTATTGGTTGTGTATCATAAAATGAACACCAAAAGATTGTCTGGATCTTTCTTCTTAGGCCCCAGATCCCAGTTTATTTTCAACAAAGGCATTCAAGAGTCACCAGTGGAACCTATCCCACAGTAACTGTGATGACAGAAAATTGCTTAGCATCTCCTGGAAAGTTCTTCCAAATGAAATTCTTCACATCGTAGTTCCTTCAATATGTTCATGAGCTGAGCTTTATCCAGTCAGAAAAGATTTGTGAAAAATACATGACTATCATCGAAGTATTGTTCTTCCATCCTTAAACACAAGTACTAACTCCTTCTGTTCATTAATAGGAATTACTTGCCATCTATGGCACGAAATATACTTTATATAACAGTAACACAACTTCCACAATCAAAAAAGTCTAAGTCCCACAAATTTAGGATGGAAGTTTTTCAATAAATTTAACTGTAAGCAGAAAAATTTCCATTTTAATAGTATTGACATTTAACAGTACCGGTAGTATCATTCAACATTGAAGTTTTCTGCATTTTCTTCTATGGTTCAAGAGAAAAAAGATATTATTTCAAATATTTAAATCTGAAAGTGTATAATAGTCTAAAATTATACAGGTAAATTTGCAAGATAATTATAACTGAAAAAAAAGCAATGTATCAGCTCAGTATCACCCCTAACGATGATCAGAAATAATGTCAAAAAGAACAAATACAGCTTTTCCGTTATTGATCTCTAGTGTTGCTGATCAACTCAAATTTTACTTTTCTTTTATGCCAGTCCAACACTGCTTAACAGAGCTGTAAGCAGTCAATGTGCCATATTACTCAGAACTGAAACGTTTATGCAAAAGGAAGAGTCAAGTCCAGGTGATGAGGCAAAATGCTGGAGTTAGTTTATTTTATGGTTGTTAAGCTAATGCTAACTAAAACTGATCTTGCTGGGAGAGAAGGATGTGATAATGTTTTCACTTTAAAAAGAAGAGCTGAAAGTAATGGTATAAAGAAGCTTTCTGACGTTACTTATCCTTTCAAGTCCTATTAGTCAAGCTATTAAGAGTCAAGTCAAAAAAAGGACAGAGAGGTAAGTCTCCATGCACGATTTACCCAGCAACCTGTCCAGCAGTTATTGTGAAATAAGAATACATTAGTTCTAAGGACGGGCTCATGGGACCAGAAATCTTATCAGGGCCCTGAGTTCATAACACTTCAAAGGTTGGATGGTATTAAGGAGAAATGTCTTGCATTCTTGCCCTGTTTTTATACTTTGCTAACAATCAATTTTTTCTCATGCAGATGGAAAGAGACATATCTCTAATATATCCTCAGAACCACCTCAAAAATGAGGTTAATAAAAGATATCAAGAAAAAAATAAATGTGTTTGAGACAACAAATTGGTGTGAATGGCAATGGGAGGTATGGAATGAACTGTAGGTCAAAGGATTAAAAGTGGAAAAGGAACGCAGACAGTAGCCTTAAAACCAGATAGCTGATCCCTGAAAAGAGTCCAATGAGATGGCTCATGGAGACTGTTGGAAGGAAGATGCTGAGTTAGACAAACCATTGGTCTAACCCATTTTCATGTAGCCTGCTGAAGTTATGTGTTATGAGTTTATATTGTTCAGCACTGTCTGTTATCTGTGTGTAACCCAAAATAGTTCCCAGAGGCAGAATATTTATGTTGGCAAAGATGAAGTGTCTGTGCTGACAGATTTGCCAGTGGGGCTGCAGGCTGAGAGGGCTGCGACAGGAAAGGTGATTTTAGTTGTCCACGTAAGAACATGATCTCCTTTCTTAGAAAAGAGGTCAATGAAGTAGAGAACTCTGAAGGTGAGATAGATGTGAAGATGTTTTCCAAGGTCACCCAGATACCAGTTACAACTGATTGATATGCCTAGTCAGACAGCATGGGGCTATTTTTTGGGGGGGGGGAATTTTCTTTCTTTTTTCTTTTTTTTTTCTTACTACTGAACAGTAAGTAGAAGTATTTCTATGACTCAAACAGGTCAGTTCGTTTTAATTTACTTCTTGAAAGAATGCATGAAATATCTGATATAGTTAAAAAAGGATGAAGCCTAGGTATTCTATTTAACAAGCCTCATTTTAATTTACACCATAGAGTTCTTTGATCTTACAATATCATTAGGCAGTTATGAACTGCCCTTTTTTAAAGATGACACTTCTCTATCTTAAAGCACCCTGACACTAAAGATATTCTTATGAATTTGTTTCACTTGCAGAACTTACTTGCAATAAAGAGATTGGTTTGTCACAAATTAGGTGCATTTTTTTAACATTACTTTTTTGGCTTTATGTATTCCATTCTTTCTACAATAAGTCTTTATTTGGTACCAGAAAGCTTATATAATTGCAAGTGAATATAATAACAAGACACTCTGGATTAAAAGCAGTGCAACCTAAACTGCTTTAGTGGTAAAGGATGGGTGCTTTGTAGTTCAACATCTTCAAAAATAATTTATTTTTAGTAACCACTTTGTTCACTTTCTTCATCTCTGTCATCTCTGTTTCCTGTGTTGTCAGCCACAATAAAAAAATAAATAAAAAAATAAAAAAATAAAAAAAAGCTAGCTTCAGTTATACAGGCACATTCTGTTGCACATAAAGGAGGTGCAAATGCTGATGTTATAAGTTCAACATTTCATCTCTATTTCAGGAGCAGGGTCAAAATACTCTTCTTCGATGATTCAGCTGAAGTAGGACACCCAATTAATTTATAGCAAGTAATTAACCTATTACTTTTTTTTTTTTTCATATTGATCTTAACCTTCTTTTGATATTGGGATCAAATGAATCAAAAGTTGAAGAATCAACAGGATTACTAAAGTACTAAAACTGAAACAAATTCAAACACAATAATAAAGTGAGCTGATGAATTTATAAAATAATTTCTGGATCTAAAATCTAACAAGTTTATTCAAATAAACAGAAGAAATAGCCATAAAAAACCTTTTGTCTAGAAATTTTCAACAACCTTAATTTCAAGATTGTATTAAAAAAATCCCTTTGTCACATGTCACACATAAAACTGTTTGTTGTTGGCCCAGCTACTTCTAGCAAAAGTAGGGGGTTTTTTTTGTTTGATTGCTTGTTTGGCAGACTTAGCACCATTTTCTACGTTTCTGCCATCATTGAAACAGAGTATGTTGTTGGCAGATTTGAGTTTAAATATATGACATATAATTCTTTCACCATTGCCTTCCTCTTGCTTTTCTTTTTTTTTTTTTTCAGTATTACTGTCTCCCACAAAGCAGATTTCCTTTCCTTTTCTTCCTCTTTATGACTAGTTCTCCTGTTTAATTAATTTTTAATAATTCCAACCCTTCTAGCTCCCTTTGTATTTTATTTATTTAATAAGCCCAGAATGAAAAAATAATCTATTCAGCCTCTGGTAAAGAGTCTTCCATTTCAGTCCACTGTTCTATATCATTACACTTTGTATTGAACTGTCAACAAGACTTCTGTATTTTCATGATGGACATAAATTGGTCTCAGTCAAACTGGTGAGGTGGTAGTCTCTAATATTTCAATAAAATTTGAATAGCCTGATGCATTGCCTTCATTTAGTACTGTCTTCTGTAATCTGTCAAAGGAATGATTATATACCAATCAATTCATTTATAAAATTGTGCATTTACTTACTTAGAGTTTAATTTTTCACTCTGTCCTGTTTCTCACTTATACTCTTCTCTCTTACACTTAAATTTATTGTCATGATTGTTTTCATAAGTCATTTAGCCACAATACATCATAATAAAATTAGCAGACACGAATATTTCAGGAGGAACACTCAATGAATTTACCCTCTACTAACCACTAAAAGCAGTCTTTCATTTGGTGAAGACTGATGCAGCAGTTGCTTCTCCCTCGTATTTAGTCTCCAGTCCTAGTATTCTTTCAGATTCCTCTGTCATCAATATTCTTATATAAATGAATATGTTTGTTTGGCATATTAATAAAACCATACTTCTTTTCCTAATATTACTATATTATTGACTATGAATTTCCTCTAAAATCTGGGGGAAAAAAGTTTGTTGTTTGGGGTGGGAAGAAGGGAAAATGTTTTTTTACAATGAACATTAAGAAGAAACTTTGGTCTTTCAGCCTGTAGTTATATTTGTCTTTTGTCAAGTAGTTTGAATTTAAATGCTTTTTTTCCTTCAGTTTTACTAAAAGGAGTCATTTCAGTACTGTTTCTCTTCCACAGTTAGTGGACTTTTACTCAATTTTGATAGGTAAGCATGTGCTTTGAAATGCTAATATAGTTCAATATTCATTTTCACATTTTTAATATAACTTACAAATGTATATTTGATATTTGCTTATTTATGTGCTTATAAAAGGTGTACTCATCTTCTATTCTTATTGTTTCTTATAATAATGTTGATAAATTGAGAAGTCTCTTAGTTTTCCAATATGTTTTTATCTACCTAAGGTAATTTGCAATATGTTTCTGGAAACTGTACTTTCTTGAGAAGTGATGTATCCTATGTAATGGTTTGAGACAGACTCTGTATTGGCTACGTAAAATTTATTCTGTGCTTCCTAAACATTTTTCTTTAAACCACATTTGAATTTCACATATGGAGGATCATCATGTTAGATCTATTGGGGAAAATAAAACTGTTAAACCGAAAAGTCTATTTTCATGACAAAAAGATGGAATCTGATACAAAATGAAAGAAAGATGTCCGCAAGAAATGTACTCTGTTTACTGAGTCCACATAGTGACAGTGTGGGAATGAGCTTATTTCAATGTCATTTCAATTTAATTGTTCCTTTCAGTGAAATCAAATTCCTAAAACAATGTGATGCATCTGTGAAAAAGGCAAATCCAATCCTAGCATGCCCCAGGCAAAACACTTCCAAAAGAAGTAGGGATATATTAGTGCCATTGTGTAGGGATCCAATCAGAACTCATCTGGAAAACTGTAAAGTTCTAGTCGACCACATGCAAGAAAAAATAACCAAAATGTTAAGAGGGACTTAGAACGGCAACAAGGAACATCATGGGAATGGAGAGCCTGTCCTTGAAGAGGATTCTGGTAGAAGAGCACAGCTTGTTTGTATGAGCAAAATATATGTTGAGAAGGGGTCTGATTACTCTCTTTGAATATGTCATAAGGGAAGGTCTTAGAAAAGAGAGCTCGTAAAGCTAAATAGCACTGGTGGCAAAAGCACAAATGTGAATAGACTAGCTATAATTAAATTTAGCCCAGATATTACAAGACACCTGACCATCAGAATAAAGTTCTGAAAAAACTCTCAGATCAGAGGAAAGGAGGCAAAAATCTATTTTAAGAGGGTGTTTAAGCAGCATTATGAAGGGATGTAGCTGGACATATATGATTGCAGGGTCTGAGTGAGTTGCCTGACTGCTAAATAAGGTAACCTGTATCATCATGGCATCATAGAAAAAAAGCAAAAACAAAATTAAAAAACAAAACAAAACAAAACAGTTTCTGTATGATATTTTCAGTAATTCTCTTTGAGCTACACTGATTTTGAATGATTCTCTTTTACTTAAAACTGATGTATTTCATGCTGGTTTTGACTCCGAAGAAACCTAAGAATGCCTTTCACTTTCTTTCATTTCCTCTTTTTTTTCTGTATTGATGTTCAACACCTGCTTTTCTTTATGCTATGATAAACATTATTTGAACTTTTTCTAGCAGTACTTTGTAAGATGTGTCAGTTTATCAGCACTTGATGCTACAGTTTTTTTATTCCCTTTTACCCATGCTAAACCATATGCTAAACTAAAGGGAAGAATATAAAATTTCAGAAGAGGTGTGGAATTTTCTTAAGTGGACGCACAGATAGGCATTTCTGAAGAGCTATGCTATGCTCAATCTAAATCTCAAATTTATTGCATATTAAAATCCAGAAGGTACATACCTTATCACTAAGCAGCAGCCAAAGGACAGGTTACTGAACAGATCATTGCATTTCCAATATTGTTGAGTATCCATCATCTTACACAGAAGTCAGGATTATTTTTTGTATACTGTCGTTTTACACGGACTAGCTGTTGTTTCAATATAAATACTGAAAGACAAACCATGTGAGGTTTGAGATGTACTTGCAAGGTTTCCTCTATTGCCAACAGTTCTCCATTACATAATCAATTTATTAGTAAATTGGCAATGATCCATATGTAACAAACAGTGTTAAGATTTTGATTTTTGAATAATTGCCAGAGCACAATGTTCATTGACTAGTACAAACCACTTCTGGAAGACACACACAGATGAATTCACTCAGTTTTGAAGTGAGTATCATAATCTGTGCAGCAATGATCTTTAGAATTGTTTAGAGACTTGTATATATAGGGCAGTATAGTAGACTTTCACATGCACATCACCAGAACAGGAGTAGGGGGATGCCAGCCTTCTGTTGTGGCTTTCTTTCTGTTCAGCATGTTGCAAAATGCCAAGGAAAGCAAGCTTCCAGAGGCCAAACATACTGTTGATGTAGATATCAGATAAGGAAGCATAATCTGTCAGATACATTTTCAGCTCTTCCATAAAGCTCAGTGCCCAAGTTCAGTCAAACACTATAGGAATGCTTCATTACTCGTAATCTTGCTTTTGAAAAATAGTTGAGGCATGTTCTGAAACCACAGCGGAGAGAAAGCAGACAACTGACTGAAATACAATACCATTAATAGTTTCTGAGAAGTGCAAAGGCACAGGATACGTAAAAGCCCATTTGAAGTTCCCTTAGCAAAAGGAAGCAATATAAATACTTCCACAAAATTGGATTATGTCTGGTGCCAGTCACTCAATTCTGAGTGCAAAGAAGACAGTGAGCCTATGCCACTCAACAGGAATCTGTTGGTCACAGCTCTACTGACTACCATTATATCTTTCCCATACATCTTAAATGTCATTAAATTATATCTTAATTCAAAATATTACATATAAAATCTTAATGGCTATCTGTGAGCCACTATGCATTTATGATCCATCAGTAGTGTTGTGTCTTTCAACAGTATTGGCTGACTCATCTACAGACTAGGCCCTTGGGATTACCCCGGTATCTGCAGGCTTCTGCCAGGTAGTTTATCTGTCAAAATGGAATGATTTCTGTCTGACCTACTTAAACACTTCCAATTCATGTCTATAAGGCACCATCCCTTGAAACTAATTCATTAACTGTATGTGCAGCTATCACATAGATGTGCTAATACTTGTGATGAATTGAGGTGTCCAAAACATGGGTGAAAATAACTATATTCATTTTCTCTTTAAGTATTATTCCTTTTAACAAGAAAATCGGGTAATGAGATAGGTAGTGCCTGTTTCTCATAGATCACAATTGAGGTTTAAGTATACAAATAGAGCTTACACCATTATAGCAATTATCAAGCACACTAACTGTAAACATGATAACATGGGTATATGCGTATATGTGTGTCTATATATGCATATAAAATGTTGCTACTTTAAGGCAGCAGTTCAACACAAAACAAGAACAAAACTAAAAAAATGTAAGTTCCTGATATCTGAATGGATCTTATACCTTTTTAAATTGTGCCACTGCCTACTTTTTTGCTTTGCATAGGTGTTGTCATTGAAGGCAATTGTCAGGGATATGGTATTTTTTGAAAAAGTTTCAGGCAAAGTATCAACTTAGGATACTTTCTGGAAACATTAATTTCTGAAAATGCCGACCATGGCTGGTAAGGCAGACTAGTTTTCAAAGCAGTAACATGTTCCTACATAGTGCAGCCTTTCATAAAAATGTTGACAGATGATCATGAACTGTTTGAGAAGAGGGCAAAAAGCATTACCAGCATTTTCTCACTTTGTCACATATTTAGCAACAGAAATGTTTGGAATGTTTCACCAAATATTTTTTGAATGTTTGTTCATAGGAAAGTAAGAATGAAAACAGCTTTCAACAGACAGAATAAATTTGTTGAGTTCAGGGATAAATTATACCATGCCAGAATCACTCCTCTGTTATCCCTTTGTTCATCCTCCAGGTGAAGGCACTTACAAGTCCTGTTTCCTAACTGATTTCTAATCTGGTATTTCTTCTGTCCACATCCTGCCATTCAGTGTTGACGATTTTGCTTCCTTTACCCAAATCACCCTACCACGGATCACATTTTTATCTGTAACGCTCCACTTCTTTTTCACAGATTTCCATAATATTAAGCTTTCCCAGCCTTTTCATCCTACTAATAACCTTTCTTTTCTTCATAAAGACATTATCTTGTTAATCCCTCTTTTTAAAATTCCTTGCTATGTCTCCTGAATTTATGTTCCTGAACAAAAATAAATTAATTAATTAAGGTCAAAATTTTTAAATCACAGAACTTTAATGTGTAAATGCATATTTTAAAAGCAACACCTGTTCACCAGACAGATTGAAGAGAAACATAAATCTGTACATACTCCTGTGAAATCATTTCATTTTTTCCAGTTAATCTATCTTCATTCTAAGCAACAATAATACCCCAAAATACAAATCCATATTTTGATATATATTTCTATATATATATAATAGCTTCTTTTTTTCAAGAAATTCTACCTGTCAAATGGGTGGGCGGTTTTTTGGTTGGTTGATTGGTTGTTTTTTTAGTTTACCTCTTACTTTAATTCGGATGAATCAAAATACTTGTAAGGCTCATGCATCAGAAGTGTAAAGAGAAAGCGATTACAAATATGGTGTAAAGCTACCTCTAAAGATCATATAAAATCAGACTTCAAGATCCTTCACGGTTTACGCTTACTCTGAGAATAGCAAAATAATAACAATAATAATAATAAATCTACCTCTTAACTAAATTGAAGTTAAATTACTTGAATCTCAACATTTTCAAAAACTTCGTTGCATCATCCCCACTCATAAAATGTCTAAGATTTTCTATAGTGTTAACCTATTTTTTTAATCAGCATAAAAAATTACATGCATGTATTGTTGTGGGTTTGATCCTGACCTTTTCTTAAGAAAGTTTAAAGAGAACTTTGTGCACATACAGACATATGAGGAGGTGAGTCTAAATGGTACCAGGCAGTTGTCCAGTCCAGCACATTTTGTACAGCACTGCTTCAGAGGAACATGTAGAAACTTCACAGCAGATTATTATGCAATAATTTTTTCTAGTGTTTTTACACTGAGAGAATGACTGCTTTTTTCTTCGTTGAAGCCATAAGCAAAATAATGCTGGAAATTTTTGCATAGTTTCTCGCACTGAGATATATTGCACAGATTGCTTCACTACAAAATGCCAACTGATATTTAACACTTTTTTTTTTAATGTCACCCTGTATCTCAGTTGACAAATGATCCTTAATGTGTGAACTTTTAGAAAGCTGGACTTCGTGAAATGAGAGCAGTTTCCCTTTAAGCTACATGAAAATGTCACTTCCCTCCTCTCAGCATGCTGGACAGACACAATGTCATGTGGAAATGAGATCTAGGCCTGAAAAAAACACAATTCTGTATCAACAGGATTCTTGAAAACTGAAATAAGTGGCAAATACCTTGATGACAGGCAGCAAGGGAGGAGATCAGTGAAAGAAAATTTCAGCTAACAAAGGTGAAAGTTTTAAAAAGGAAGCCTAAATTTGAAAGGCAAGTGAGATGCAATAACTTATTTCTTTATTAAAGGTTTCTAGATATTTTTTGGAAATGGTCTACAAGCAAATTATAATCCTACTTATTTTTTTCCTTAATAGATCTTTAAATGAGATTCCAAACTAATTTCTGTGACTCATCTTAAAGAAAAAATAACACATACAATGGTCAATGGCAAAATTTTGTTTATTTTAAGGGGATCAGAATCACAATTTTATTTACAGTTTTATGAGTATCTGCTAATTATGATTCATTAAGATGTTTTAGAGGAGATCTAGAGCAAATCTATTTGCTACTTCACAGATGAGAGCTCATTTACCTGACAATTTGATTTTTCTCTGACAGTGTCTTGTCTACATTTTGCTATGAAATGGGGTTGAGGTATAATTATATCCTTTTAATGTATGAAGCAGCACAGGTCTTAGTGCATCTTTAAGATCTCAAACACCTTAAATTCATTCAATATTAGTGTATTTTTTGTGATACAAATTCATCAGAAAATATAATCCAGAAAATTAGCTGTATCATCTGATCTTACCTTAACAGGTAAGAACTGATTTTTCTGCCTAACTTTCTAGTTTTTCAACCTAATTCCAAGAAATCATATTGTACTGCTGTCTAAAAATAAATGACATCATACTAAATTGAAAATAAGCCCCTGCTACAATAGTACACTTACCCCATTTCTTTGTTATAATAGCAAGGAAAATCCTTTCTTGGCTATAACTTAATGCAAATATTTTATACAGCTTGCCAATACTTACTTCATAGTAATCGTGCCACATGAAAATAGCAGTACATCATGCTATTTACTGAAAACATTGAGAAGAGCCAGCTGGTCAATTACAGAAAAATGCTGTCGATCTTTCAGTATAAAGAAAACATTTTATTCAAGCCAGAATGTATAACACTGGAAATGCTAATAAGCCTTCCAAAATGTACAGGAAGAAAAAATTAATTATGTGCAAATACTATCTTCTCTAAGATGCTTTTTTCTAGGCATATTTTTTGAAATTGTTTTCTCTGGATATTCCCAAGAGAAGCAAAGCCCTTCCTATGATTATGAAACTGGTTCAACCATAAGGCTAGATACTGATTCCTGCGATTTTTACAGTTAATTTTTTTCATTGTTGCCAGTGTAAAGTTAACTATCTACATTGCCTTCTAGATAAATGAAATTTGCTATCCCCTTTGGGACCTGGATATTCCTTTCTACATAGTCATGAAGACTTGCTTTGATCAAGACAAGCAATGGTCTGTACTTAAAAAATTATGACTGACCCCTCAGCTACACTGTCAGAGTCCACACAGAGATCAAAGATTTCAAGTTGAATTCAGCTGTTGTGTATTTGTTGTTCCAACTGATGCACAAACTGAACTGGCAAAAGACTGATACTGCAAGAGGTAGGTATGGTGACAGAGGTACCTCTGCAGCACTCATTTACATTTCAGTTCACCACTACAATAACCAACTGCCTTAATTTTAAAGTGTAAATAAATTTGTCCTTATGAACTGACAAGGTATAGAAGGAACAGTGATGAGAGCATCAAACTCACATTTATTCGTAATGAAACCAAATGACTGGAGTTCACCATTCTTGAAGTGAAAGATTAATCTATCCATTTCCTCCTCTTACACTTTTTGTTTGAATCAATCTGGAGAGAACTTAAAGAGTGAGATAAACCTAAGTACATGAAATATGCTTACCACGATCTTAGAGAATAAGAGAAATACTTTGGGCCTGTCATTTTTTGGCTGCAAATCCTGTTTAGCTCCTGTTGGTATAATAAGCTGCTGTTGTTTCTGCTGCTTTTGCCACTGAGAAGTCTTCTCACCATCTGAGATGTGTTTCTGGGATTGCCTCAGGCTCTGTGATGAGTCCAAGTTTTTTTTTCCACTGTGTGGAAATTTTGTCACTCTGTAGGAAATGTCCATCCCATACATGGATGAGGATACAGAAGAAATTGATGTGTGCTTCACTGTATGTAACTCTAGCTGGTTCTACTGAGGTTTGGTGGCACTCTCTTTGCACTCCACCAAAGGATGGAGCCACATGCAACTCAATACTGCTGGAAACAGCACTTATGCTCTGATGACTGGCATGTACCCCTGCTTTAGCACTGAATCCTTGCAGAGTCATTACTTCACTGGGCCAGCTGGCTGCAAGATGGAGAATCCTGCGGGACTTGCCACATGCCAGTGTACTTGAAAAGCATTGCATCCTTCAAGACCTTGTGTGAACCGTGCATGGATACTGCAGCTTTTTCTGCAGGAGTGGGCTCTCTGGCACTGCTAAGCACAGCCTGACTCCACTCTCACATCTGCCCATGGCTCACTGAGCTCCAGACACTGAGTTCTGTGGGGTCTTCTCAATCACTGTAGTAGCTAAGCTGTCTGGCCACAGACAAAAAGCAAATAACAAAACAAACAAACAAACAAACAAACAAAACAGCTTTTCTTCCTACTTTTCTCTTCTTGCTTGGAAAGAGTGTCAGACTACTACTTGCTTCTTTCTCTCTTCCATTCAGTCTTCTGGCATACAACATGCCTTTTTTCATACCTAGTTTACCCTTTTAAAAGCACTCTTCCCAGTGTCCCGTTGTTTCCTGCATTTAGGTCTTTATGTCAGGGTACACACTATACAGAGTCCAGGGGCCTGGAACAAACCATGGATTCCTACCCTAAGTTGCTGTTGATACCACTTTTCACTTATAATGCCTTTTGGAGTTTGGATTCAGCCCCATCTGCCTTCTCAATTCAAGATATTAACACGGGGACCATATGCCGAGCTTGACGGTATATGCATCAACTTTACATTCTAATAGTTAAAAAAAAAAAAGAGAGAGAGAGAGAGAGAGCAGGGACATCACAACTTTTTCTTATAAAGGGGTGTTGGGGCAAACACCTGCCACAGGACATGTCAATCCCAAATTCTTTCTTACTTCAGGAACTACTACACTAAAAAATCCTATCTTCTGGATCAGTGTTCTTCCTGTGTCTGTTCTTGGTAATGGTCTTGGACCTGGTAGATAAACACTACTCTGCTGTAAAAAGTTCTCCCCTTCCTTCCTTTTCTTTCCAGGACAAAGGATGTTAAACAAGGAGGGATATTTAGTCCGTATGTGGCAGATGCTAATGACTTTTCCTTGGATGTGTTTGGGAGGAGTCACAAAAAAGGCTTGGTCTTCTCATAGAATCATATCATAGAATCATAGAATGGCTTGGGTTGGAAGGGACCTTAAAGATCACCTGGACCATAGGCAGGGATGCCACCCACTAGATCAGGTTGCCCAGGGCCCCATCCAGCCTGGACCTCCAGGGATGGGGCATCCACAGCTTCTTTGGGCAACCTGTTCCAGTGCCTCACCACCCAAGTCTTCTTGGTTAATATCTGGAAACATAGCAGAGTGAACCCATTCCGTCATCTACCTTTACCTCAGCTGTTTACTTTGCAAAACCAAAGTTGACAACCATATGAAGAGGTTTAGGCTGCATTCCTTCCCTTGCAATTTTGTGTTGCAGTGAATATTCACTATTTATTCCTAATATAGAGAGTAAACTTGTGATGATTTCCTGTTGAGAAAAATAGTGATAAGTGAGTCTGACACATCAATTGCTATTCTTAAAGCAAAAGAGTTAATGTTATCACTAAGTAACAAAGTCATTTCTTTTGAGTACATCTTTATACTGAAGACCAGCTGCTTTTGTTTTGTCAGTGTAACATGGATGAAAATGGTTCCTTCTATGAGACTTGGTTCTCATAGAATCATAGAATCATAGAATGGCTTGGGTTGGAAGACCACCTAATTCCAACCCCCCTGCCATGGGCAGGGACACCTTCCACTAAACCAGTTCCACTAACTAGTTTATGTGATTAGTTGTGAAGATTTTATGTACTCACTAGTGTTTGCTCAGTCTCCAGCTCAGCAATGAATCCCACTGCTTCACCTTAGAGCCATAGAATGGCTCCTCCTGGATGAGTCTGGGGTGGCAGGAACATCATCTGGACATCATCTGGTCTCACCTGCCACTCAGAGCACAGCAACTTAGATCAGGTTCCCAAGGGTGTTCAAGGGCCTTGTCCCATCTAACTTGGCATTCTCCTGAAATGGAGAGTCCAAAACTTGACATTCACTCTCAAAAATTTCTCAGTTACTCATACATATAAAAAGAAATACAAAATTTCTCATACATATATGAAGAGAAAATAGTGCAAAATTAATTGCATTTACAGAAAAAATAAGACTGTATTTATTGGCATGAAATACTGTTTTGAATTGCTCTTGTGTTTGTATTAAAAATTTATACCGTATTTTTTATTGAAATTCTTTTACAACAGCTATTATAAATGGTCAGTTAGAATAACTAATGAGAAAACAAGCTATCAGTTTTCCAAGCAATAAGGATATAGATTGTAATATTAAGTTTCAAATAACATTTAAATTTATTGTAGTTTCTATTGTTCTGCTTACCAAATTAACTAACAGCTAAAAGCACAAGTTCTAGTCAAAACTAACTGTACATGAATATATATATATATTAGAAATAAAAATAAAGCATACACCAATCACATATTGAATAATTAAGGAAAACAGGATTGGAAAACAAAAAAAAAAAAATTAAAGTTACATATTTTTTCATTTTATTAAAGACATTGTAATTCTGAATTAAAAAAGAATCAGAAGAAAAACATTTTTACAAGTAGTATTTATTTTATAATATCATGTGTATTATGTAGAGTATGTGTTCAATATAATAGATGCATGTGATAGAAATGTATAATATATATAGTGTATACCTTGCATATATGCTATGTATGTCATGTATGATATAATACATACATACATACACACATATATATCCCGTGTGTGTGTATGTTTAAATATCAGAGTCCTGAAGGATATAAATTTTTAACTTCCATCATTTTAGAAATAGTAATACAGTTAGAAAAATTCAAGTCATTATCATATTTTTTTTTGGTCCCTGCTAGAAATAAAGTTTATTTCTTGTAAATCAGTGTTACTAGTGGCACTCTGGGTTGAAATCAAAGTGTCTTCATGGTCTCATCAAATATTTATTATCAGAAAAATTTCTGAAGTGTTATTATATGCTGAGAGGATGGGAGACATAGTTATTGTCTTCAATATCAAATACATATACATTTTTTTTAAATCACAACTAGGTTTTTATGTTGCACACTCTAATAATGGTATTTGGGCCCCAAACACTTCAGGGCATGTAGCTGAACCTTTTCAAATTCTCAGTTCAGATTAAGCAATCAAAAGAGATTATTAATAGAGAAGATGTGATGAGATTTCTTTTTCTTCTTTCTTTTTTTTTTCTTTTTTTTCAGAATATAGCCTTTCAGAAAGTGGCTGCAAAAGCAGTCAGACTGAACAGAACTTCAGGATCAGGATGTCTGCAACACAAACCCAGCTAAACTTCACAGTGTAATTTCCTTACAGTTTGTTTCTTATTTGGACTCCACAATTTAGAATACATGAAAATCAGATTACAGCAGCTAAATCTCTGCCCTTCATAAGAAAATCAGAGAAATGCTAAGTGATTTTCAAGAAATAAGGGTAGAGAATCAGTTAATGTGAGATGCATATACTTATAACAATTTTAACCCAGTCAGGAGTGCAACACAATGGCCAAGGAGAACATGAACTACAAGGCAGTTTCAGAATGCATGCAATTTTACTGAGCCATTAATATGATCTACCTTCTCTATTTTTGCCATTTCAGACACATTTTTCACCATTAACATCACTTCATCACTTTCAACAGAGAATATGGCTGCAGCAGGTGAGAATCAGTAGAATAGAAAGCTCTTTAATGTTAATTGGTCAAAAAATTAAGTATGTAAATCACTGTGACTTCTGTTCCTTCAAGGATAAAGCAGAACATAAGTTACCCGTTTTCCAATTTTGTATGCCAGTAAGTTGATATTTTGCTTCACTTAATTTATGATTTGTTTCTTGATTATGATTCTTTGAGAAGGGCTATGAATGTGTGTGAAACAAATGGATTATCTTGGAAAGAAGGAAGAATTCTGCTTTACAGAGGGAAAAAAAGAGCTAGCTATACAGTAGTTTGACATTCTGCTGTAGACATCTGAATACCATGTACAGATTAAAACCATTGCTCAAGCATATCATGCCCACACCTTCTTCTCACCCTTCCCTTCTGTTCAGTTTTTACATAGATGAAACCTACTACACTTGTGACTGTGCCACTGCCAGAAACTGGTCTGGGATTTCCTTTCATCCCCAAGTCTGTCACCATTTCCTGCTTGGTATTCATAGCCTTATCCAAAAGTTGGGAGTTAGGAATCTAACTTGTAAGGTTCATTAAGCAGCTTTCTCCCTCCCACCTCTCCTACCTCCCTTTCCCCACTCTCTCTCTCTCTCTCTCTCTCTCTCTCTCTTACACACACACACACACACACACTATACATAGGTACGAATGATCCCTTTCCAATATGATGAGCTTCTAGCCCCTGAATGTAAAATTGGTGGTTGGCTTTGCTAGATTGTCATAGAGGTGTAACTCTCACCCATTGTGTTGCTTTCTTCACCCCTTTACTATCTTTTAGCTGAGGCTTCTGACCATCTTCTGGAGCCCTTCTCCAGATGTTTCTGTTGTTGACAGTAAGAATGGTTATTGAGTAATGCTCTGTGCTCACAAATACTTCCTATGAAGCCTGCAAGTGGCTATTACATGTAACAATGGTGTTACCAGTGTAACATGTAAATACTGGTCAGTTCAGAAGTTTCTGGTCAGCTTAAGTTAGGAACTGCAAAAGTAGATATGCTAAGAAACTACCAAGGCTTTGCAAAACTTAAGCTTTTACTGGCAACATTCAGTTTCTTGAGCCCATCAACATGAGTATGTTCAAAATGAAGTCATTTAACGCAATTACAAAAAAATTTAAAAGCCAAAGAAGTTACCTTGAGTAAGACTCAACATTATTTTGTGTTATTTCAGGATTTAATCAATGAGATTTTCTGACTCAGTAAGATCAGTGGAAAATAAACCCATCAGGGTTAGCTCCTGTGAGAAAACTATTAACCTCTGTTTACATACGCACTGATTCAGGACTTAAAGTGGTAAATAGGAGTTACAAGTGATTGCTGTGAACATTAAAGAGTGGAAGATTAGCAGTCATTCTCCACTTTTTGAACAAGTAATTTCTGTTGTAAGTTCATTCAGTGCTAACTGTGGGAGAAGTTAGTCAGGCTTCAGTGACAGTGAATGAATTAAAATGGTGTATGAAAGGCTGTGTTTCATTTATTTTGGAGCCAGAAGTAAGAACTCAAAGACCCTAATTATTTAATTTTTAAAAGTATTAGACATTTTTTTTTTACATGCCAGGTTTGGGTGCTGTAATTTTTGCCAGGATTATGACTCAATGATCACAAATCATAAAGACACAAGCAGCTAAAATTGAAGATTTTTCTGGGCATGTTACACAATGTGTAGTCCAGTGCAAACATTAGTCTGGTAAACTCACATGTTCAGTGTTTCTTGTTTCTTGTTTTTTTTTTAGAATGTGTGTCAACACTTCCCCTCTATTAAGCTCTTTTATTGCTATTTCCAGTTTAAGCTTTTATGAGCAGTAAGAAAAAGAAAGTGTTAGATGTCTGTTTCCTTAAATAGAATCTTTTTGTGAACTACTTATTTAAGTTGCTAAATTAAATGTCAAACAAAATTACATCATTATTTCCTGGAATAAGTATAACTATAATTATAAGTAATAATGTGTGAAAGGATAATGATTGTGTTTGGAGTGTTTGTCTGGATGGACATTGAATGTCTGGGAAAAAATGAGCCTACCGTCATTCCAGTGAAAACAAGTGCTGGTAGGAAATAGTTAACCTGTAAAGGCAGAGAGACCTGATGAAATTTTTAAAATGTGGTACTCTGCTCAGCAGTACAAGCAGGAGAGCATTTTGTTGACAAAAGTTGTCCTGAAGTGTCTATTCCAGCTGAAATCAGAGCTGTGAATTGCTACACTGGAAATAATAGACACTGTGAATTCCCTATGCAGAGTAAAATAATTTACCAAGCATTTAACAACAGCCTTGGCTCAAGCAAACCAGACTATTTAAGAATGAACGTCTGAATTTACTGAAAGCTGACCTGGTATATATGTCGTACCCAAAACTGGGAGGATCATCCCATTTAAACACTGTCATGGGCACCATGCCCCAAATTTTCTGTTTAAGAAAAGGATGAAGGTTGATGAACTAACGGCTATTATTTCATCACCGACAGTTTTCAATTATTGTCTTCAGGAGCCCAGGTACAAATTCTATTGAATACCATGGTCAATTTTACTCTGCTGAAATTACTGTTGATTCCAGCCAGCTTTTGGATTAATTCTTTCCTCAAACAATTTGAATCCAAAGTACTGGTGTTTCTGAAGTGATTCTGATACATCCAGGAATCAGATGTCCTGTTTCCAGGAAGGAAAAGAACATTTCTTACCGGAGCATGTTAGGCTTGAGAAAACAAGAAGATTAAATGTGTAGTCAGGCATTATTGCAGAATGAGGAGACAATCAGAAAATACCCAGATTCATTTCCTTTCGGAGCCTTTAGCCTGCTAATAGCTCACAATGAAACTTTTCTCTGAAAATTTCAATGTATTCTAACTTCAGATGAGATAGAAATAACAGAAGATCTTTATGCAACATTTTCATTTCTGGTTAAGATAAACAACAAAAAAAATTACAAGTGCTCATTTTTCATAATTACAAAAAAAAAAAAAAAATCTACTCCAGTGTTTAAGTCTAAACTTCTCCCCCTTATTCTCTAAGTATACATATGAACACATCTATGAACATTATCTGTATGAACATATATGTAGCATCCTTAGTCATTATGGCTGACAATTAGAACTGAAATTCCAGAAATATTACATGTACAATGGGCATGTTTTCTTCTTGGTAAAGATGGCAGATTAACTAATTTTATTGTCATGTCACATGACAGTGCTACAGCACCTGAGATTATGAGTAGCAACCTATTCAGAATGCAGATATCCAAAAGGCATTTTAACTTCACCCATTGACTTTTTGAGGGTGATAAACTAAGGTGAGCGACAAGTGGAATGGTATTTCAACATTCCTGGAGATTCAGTTGAAGACCGTGTGTACTGTATGATGCCATTTTTTTTACCAACATAACATAAGCACTGGAAATTGGATGAATTTTGATGAAAATTCAGAAGCTTGCTTTCATCTTTCAGAGCACCATTCTGTCCCAAGGGCAGGGTATATACTGTTTTTTTCAACATGCTACTAACACAAGATTTTTTTCTTTCCCAACTAATTCAACAGTTTGGACTTTTCAGATTGTGATTCACTAAAGCTCTAGAAATATTCCTAAACAGATTTTGCTAAATCATATACCTGCTCAGTTATGCCTGTTACTGTCAGTTGTCTGCTAGATATGAATGAATATATTTTGATAACAAGAGCATCTTTAAAGCTAGAGAGATATTATAGGATTTGTTTTGGAAAACAAAATCAACTCTGAGAGCTATTCCCTAAAAAGCAATGAGGAAAAAATATTTTAAAATTAGATTGCTGAGCTTACAGTTGGCATTACACACAGAAAAGCCCCTGAGATTAATTATCTACTGTAAAATAGCACTATGTTTCTTTATGCTTCTTTTGCTCCTTAAATAACCGGACACAATATAAAGACCTAGTAACTGACCAGATTTTTTTCAGATACTCAGACAGCTCCATGTGGTATTCTCCAGTTAATTTGATAGCTTGTCTTTAGAAATCCACTTGTAAGTAGTTGTTCTTTAAGATTACTGAAGTGTACTATTTGATTAGCAGCTCGAAAACATGGATTCCCACCATGAGACAAATCACCATAATGGTATTATCTCCTTGTAGCATGAATCACCAAAGTATGTGCCGTTCATATGGGGTCCAAATTATTCTATGTCAGATTTGAAATATTTCAACGTCAGGTTGATGTATTTCAAAATATCTTTTCTATTCATCATTCTTGCTAGGTGTTTCCTCCATGTTTTTAAAAACCTATCAATTTTTGTAGTTACTGCATTATTCCATATAAATTATTAATATGGTAATTTTGCTATGGAATTCAGACAAATGGCATACTACGGAACACAAAAAGGGTATATGGCTTTGGGAATTGACAATGGGAAGGGAAAATTTTCCTTTGCTAAAACACTAATGTAAAATATGTGCAGCATAGTCAGGGAAATGTTTTGATCCAGAATTGCCCTGGATGTGAAATGTTCCTGAATCTGTGGAAAGCCTCATTTTCTTCAGAGCAATTCTGCCTAACCAAAGGACAAATTACATTTTGTGGTCAAATCCCTGAGATTAAGACAGGAGGGAAAAAATGAAGGGACACATTTTTTTTGAGTTCTCCACTGCATGCTACTCAATTGAACTGAGGCATACAGCACAACATCACTTGTAACAACATGATAAAGTAATAGGCTTATTAAGTAACTCAGAATACGCTACTATTAATATTTATTCTTCCAAATAAATGTGGAGCTTTTTCTGCTGCATAAAGAGATTCCGCAGTATGAACAGATTCTTCTTGCAATTCTTTGGTTCTACATAGAAAAGAAATGTAGCAATCTCCTGGGGCTTTCTTGGGATTTAAAGAAAGCCCTTAGGTTTTCTTTGAAGGAGGATTTCTGGAGTCTGTAGAGCCAGTATTCAGTGAATCTCAGAGTGCAGGGTTTGAACTAACAGAGGCAGTCTTGTAAGAAGGGGAGCTGTTAACTCAAATCTTTTCCCTGCATAGATCACAGCTCAGTAGATGAGTATTTGAATGTTTTTACTTTAGATGTTTTTACTTTAGATATTGAAACTTTAGTTTTAGGTACTTAGTTAATAGCAGTAAAGCATTTAATTCATTTCCATATCTGCTTAAGTTATGTATTTTAATTCTATTAATTGATTTTCCTATTCTGATGTTAATTGTGTTTGGGCTTCCTCTTTAACTTTTAACTTTTAACTTTTAACTTTTAACTTTTAACTTTTAACTTTTAACTTTTAACTTTTAACTTACCTTTTAACTTTTAACTTTAACTTTTAACTCTAAGAGTTAAAAAATACTGTCATCTCTCTTAATGACTATCTATATCACCAGTGTATCCCAAAACTGTAATATTTCCTATACTTTTCTGAGAATAATTAAAAAATAGGCTCTGGAAAAAAATAAATTGTTACATAAAAAATGTCATACCTTGCATATTTGTGTATCAGAGTGTCTCCAAACAATTCATCTTTTTTAGGGAATAACCCAATGTGCCTTCAGTACCACAGTGAATATTTACTTTTCTCTTAAGAAACCATATTTCACTGGTTAAGCAACAAAGGTTGCCTCACAGAGGGACAGTAATAGTGAGGGAATCAGAAAGAAATGGTTCCATTAAGCTACTCTTAAGTTCTTGATAAAGAGAGTGGATAATAAAGTTATGAAGGTTTCAGTGAAAAATAAATATCCTCATTACAGTCTAAACTAAAACTGACTCCAAAGAACTGCATCAAGATCTTATGATATTGAATAACCAGATAAAGAAAATTGCAGATAAAATTCTACATCAACATGAAAAATAAAATATGGGTGCACAGACAATACTGTATGCAGATCATTATGGTTCAGGAGTAGCTAACACTGATTATGAAGGAGATCTTAATAGTTGTAAATTGTCACTACTTACAGGGTGTTCAGAATCATTACAGAGAACAAAACAAAAAATAGCAGTGTAACACTGCATAAATTGCACTTGCAGCCCAGAAGGCCAACTGTGTCCTGGGCTGCATCAAGAGAGGCATGACCAGCAGGTCAAGGGAGGTGATTTGTCCCCCTCTACTCTGCACTCATAAGGCCCCACCTGGAGTACTGCATACAGGTCTGGGGCCCCCAGCACAGGAAAGATATGGACCTGTTAGAGTGGGTCCAGAGGAGAGCCAAANGAAGAAATTCTTCACCATGAGGGTGGTGAGGCACTGGAACAGATTGCCCGGAGAAGTTGTGGATGCCCCATCCCTGGAGGTGTTCAAGGTCTAATGGGTGGCATCCCTGCCTATGGCAGGGGGGTTGGAACCACATGATCTTTAAGGTCGCTTCCAACCCAAGCCATTCAGTGATTATGATTCAGCAGAAGCCAGGACTCTGGTGTTTTTAAAATTAAATAATTGTAAAGATTAATTGGATTTTACTGTGCCAGCTAAAGAACATAATATGATCAATACTGAGAAGAAAGTTTGAAAATGCAACCTGGTCTAGTGGAAGGGGACACAGCCGGTTCCAGACGGCTCCAACGGCCCCACCGCAGGGCATGGCCGGGCCCAGCAGCCACGGTGGGCGCCTCGGGGACAGCCTGCGGAAGAGAGGGCAAAATGCTGCACAGAGGGGAAGAAAAAAGGGTAAGAAACAGCACTGCCAGCACTGAAGGGAGAGTAGGAGGGGAGGAGGTGCTCTAGGTAGAGAGCCCCAGGGCAGTAGACCAGGCAGGAGACACATTGTCTACCTGCAGCCCATGTGAGACCACACTGGAACAGATATCCACACTGCAGTCAATGGAGGACCCCAGACTGGAGCAGGTAGATATAGCTTGAAGGAAGCTGCACTCTGTGGAGAGGATCCCACTCAGGAGCAGGTTTATCTTGAAGGATTACATACCATGGAAATGTATGGAAAAGAGATGCTGGAGAAGAGGAAAAGTGTGAAGTGTGAAGTGTGAAAAGTGAAGAAGCAGCAGAGAGGAGCTGTTATGGACAGAACCAAACCCCCTTTCCCCATCCCCTTGCTCCACTTGGGGAAAGGAGGTAGAGAGTCAGGAATGAAGGGGTGACTGTCAAAAAGAAGGGGTAAGGGAAGGTGTTATTTTATTTTATTTTATTTTATTTTATTTTATTTTATTTTATTTTTGTGTTTGTTTTTCAAACACCAAATTATTTTAATTTGCAATAAATTAAATAAATTTTCCCCAAGTCAAGTCTGTTTTGTTCATGACTGTAATTGGTAAGTGATCTCCTGTCATTATCCTTATCTATAAGCTTTTTTATCTTATTTTCTCCTCCTGTCCTGTTGAGGAGGAGAAGTGAGAGAGTGTCTGGGTTGGTCTGGCAGTCAGCCAAGGTTAACCCACCACAATAATGAAACAGTCTACTTAGTATAATTTTTCCTTGATAACCTAACATAGCATAGTGATTCTTATACCAAAGGTCTAAGTAGCACATCCTGCTTCTAATTCAGAATTTCGGAAAAGGGTAAAAATATGACTCAGCCATCCTTCTCATATGACTTAATAGCATCTGGTATTCAATTGTTTAAAGACCATCTAAGTAGAAAGTGAGTAATTACACCGTATTCACTTTCTCTTTATTGTTCACGATTTTATGATATCCCTCAGTTTTCTGTTGTTTAGATAGAAGTATTACAATCAGTTTCTCCTCTTCCATGGAAAGCACTCTATATTTCTGACCACCCTTGTCATTTTTTGTGTAGTTTTGTGCAATGGGGAGGTTGGGCAATCAGGAATTACAAGCCCTACACAAGATGTGGTAGCAATGAATTTGTCATAGAATCATAGAATCATGGCATGGGTTGGAAGGGACTTTAAAGATCATCTATTTGCAACACCCCTGACATAGGCAGGGATGCCACCCACTAGATCAGGTTGCTCAGGACCCCATCCAGCCTGGCCCTCCAGGAATGGAGCATCCACAACTTCTCCAGGCAACCTGTTCCAGTGCCTCACCACTCTCACAGTGAAGAATTTCTTCCTGATGTCTAATCTAAATCTATCCCCTTTCAGTTTAAAACCACTGTCCCTTGTCCTATTATTATCTACCCAAGTGAAGAGTCCCTCTCCATCCTTTTTACAATACCCCTTTGAAAGGCTGCAGTGAGGTCTCCCCAGAGCCTTCTCTTCTCCAGACTGAACATGCCCAGCTCTCTTTCCTCAGGTCTTTCTTCATAGGAGAGGTGCTCCTGCCCTCTGATCATTTTTGTGGCCCTCCTCTGGACCCGCTCTAACAGGTCCATATCTTTCTTGTGCTGGGGGCCCCAGACCTGTATGCAGTACTCCAGGTGGGTCCTCACAAGGGCAGAGTAAGCCCCTCCCTTGACCTGCTGGCCACGCCTCTCTTGATGCAGCCCAGGACACAGTTGGGCTTCTGGGCTGCAAGCGCACACTGCTGGCTTACGTCGAGCTTGTCATCCACTAGAACCCCCAACTCCTTTTCTGCAGGGCTGCTCTCAGTGAGTTCTCCACCCAGTGTGTGCTCATACCTGGGATTGCCCTGACCCAGTGCAGTACCTTGCACTTGGACTTGTTGAGCGTCATTAGGTTCACATGGGCCCACTTCTCAAGCTTGTCCAGGAGCTGGGCTTGTTCAGCTTGGAGAAGGGAAGGCTCCAGGAAGACCTTATAGTGGTCTTCCAGTACCTAAAGAGGGCCTACAGGAAAGCTGGAGAGGGACTTTTTATCAGGGAGTGTAATAATAAGACAAGGGGTAATGGCTTTAAACTAAAAAGGGTTCTCCCAGTCTGTACTCATGCCTGGGATTGCTCCGACCCAGGTGCAGCACCCTGCACTTGGACTTGTTGAACCTCATTAGGTTCATACTTCTCAAGCTTATCCAGGTCCCTTTGAATGGCATCCCTTCCTTCTGTTGTATCAACTGCACCACTCAGCATGGTGTCATCTGCAAACTTGCTGAGGGTGCACTCAATCCCATCGTCTATGTCAGTGATAAAGATATTGAAAAGCACCGGTCCCAAGACAGACCCCTGAGGGACACTGTTCGTCACCAGCCTCCACCTGGACACAGAACCATTGACCACAACTCTCTGGCTGCGTCCATCAAGCCAATTCCTTATCCACTGAATGGTCCACCCTTCAAATCTGTATCTTTCCAATTTAGAGATCAGGATGTCACGTGGGACCGTGTCAAAAGCCTTACAGAAGTCCCGGTAGATGATGTTGATAGGTCTTCCCTTGTCAACTGATGCAGTCACTCCATCATAGAAGGCCACCAGTTTGGTCAGGGATGATTTGCCCTTGGTGAAGCCAGGCTGGCTGTCTTGGATCACCTCCTTGTCTTGCATGTGCCTTAACATTGCCTCCAGGAGGATCTGTTCCATGATCTTGCCAGGCACAGAGGTGAGTCTCATCAGTCTGTGGTTCTGCAGGTCTTCCTTTCTACCCTTTTTAAAAGTGGGAGTGATGTTTCCCTTTTTCCAGTCACCAGGGACTTCACCTGACTGCCATGACTTTTCAAATGGGATGGAGAGTGGCTTGGCAAAAACATCAGCCAATTCCCTCAGGATCCTGGGATGCCTGAAGTCATGATGATATTTCTAGAATTTCACTTAAACCACAATTTTAATCTATATATGTTCTTCATAGATGTAACCATATGTTATTATTGCTTTTTGATGACAAATGGCACTAAAATTTATTAGAACTTGAAAAAAAATCTGAAAATGCATATTCATGCAGAAGGCTTCACTAGAACTTCAAACGTCCTCCCTCCAAAGTTTCATTCATTCTTTCAGACTAAAATTGTTAAAATACTGTCTAAATACTCAAAAACCAATCAGAAGTCAGAAGAAAAACTAAGTCCTTCCACTAATTATAAATATCAGTGATACAAAGATTTCAGTGGCCTACATTTCCATATAAAGTCTCTGCTTATTTCAAGTAATAAGCCAATTAATATACTCAGATTATTCATGAATAAAGCATGAAAAGAAAAATAGAAAGCATTACTGCCTTTGAAGACCTTGCTTGCTCTCGTCAAAGATCTTTTTTAGCGATCAGTTACTGTACAGCAGTATTTTTTTGGATCAAATACCACCATCAGCTACATGGAGTTTTCCTGTAAGGGCCAGGGCTACTAAATTACAACAGTAAATGGCTGTATCGAGAGGTGTTTGATGGAAATTCAACATCTTCTTGTTGTTATGCAGGACTGAGTTAAATACAAACTCTAATTGAATGCAAGCTTGGACTCCAGCACTGATGTACAATCAGAGTTTTTCATATTGTAGTTTTTTTGTTTTCCTTCTGAGAGTCTTAGGTGGCTTTACAATGATCAGGAACAGCTCAGTGCAGAGTTGTTCTTGTATCTCTCTAGTACTAAATTAGCCTCTTTCACATACTATACCTCAGGAAAGAGCAACCTGAAAAATACATGCTATGATTTCTTGTTTTACTGTAATGCATACAAATATGCCTCCTTTGTTGCTTTTAGTTTCCTTTATTGACAGTTTTGATTTCAAAGTATTTCCTGCCAAAAAGAAAGTAATATTTTATATTCATCACAGTGCTATAGCTATGGCAATTTAGAGGCACAAAAAAACTGTCTGGTAAATAAAGAGAAGATCTGCTAAGACAAGAGGCAAGAAAGTAATGTGCAGAGAAGCTGCCCTGTCAGGACACAGATTTTCTATCTGAGAAAAACAACATAAGCTAAGAACAGTTTTCAAAATGTTCTAAGTTTACTCAAATGCATTTGTCTCTGAAATATCTTGAACATCCTGCAAGCTGAAGGCTTTTATCGAGGGCTATTGTTTTTTTCCAGCACACAGATACCAACATTGAGCCAAACCTGGAGCTATTCTGAACTTCTTTTTTTCCCTTCCCTCTCCATCCACTCTCAAAGTCCAGAAGAGGTTCTGGGGAAAACAACAACAACAACAACAATAACAAAAACTGAGTTTCATCGTAATGCCTAGACTATAAAAGAAGTCAAAGACTTCCTCAAACTCGGGTGAGAAAGGGCAAGCTACGTTGCCAAGTTAAATACAGGGAATCTTCCAGAAGGAGACAGTGCAAACAAGAATTTATCTAAAGTGGGGATTGAAAGCATAGGAGAAGAGAAGATAATTTAAAATCTCAGGCTAACCTATTTCTTTACCTCTTCTATTATGATCTCCATGGAGCATCTCTGTAATGACTGAGATAAACATTTGATTGATCTGTGTAGGATACATAGGGTTTTGGTGGCAAAATGACAGTAAGAAAAAAAAAAAGTATTTTGATAGACTGTGGGAAATTTTTTAAATATTAAATTACAGGATGGGTAAAGAAGGATTGTGGAAATGGAGCCTTGAGCTACGAGAATATTAGTGCACCAAACAGTGACCTTGTGTATCACTTGGCTCCATGTGGGCTAATTGACACTGAAGCTATCCCCAAAGTACATTTTCCAGTGAGGATGTCTGGCAGTAGCACAGTTTGTCTCAGAGCTCAGTGATGTATTGACATAGCAGTGATGAAGCAAGACAGTAAAGCTTTACACTGCTATTCTTTTCTTGGATAGCAAGAAGCAGTTCCAGGCATATTTTGCACACTGAGTTAGTACTCATCAACCGCTATTTCCACTTTGTTCTCCATTGTCAGAGCCTTCTCTAAGTCCTGTCTCACTTTGCTGAAATAATGACCCTTCAGCATGTGACATCTTAAAAGTAACTTACATGTTGCTTTTAACATTTCCTGACTTATATGTACATTGCCAAGCCAGTACAGAATGCCTTTTCCTAATGTACGTATAAGTTCAGAACAAATCATGTATACAAGCTTATGAAATAATCTGATTTATGCAGTCCTTGCTTATTTATTAAAATGAGACATAATTTCAATCTGTTTTTACAAAAATAACTGTAGCATTCCTATTAGTGTTTGCATCCCAAGTTACCAACAAGTGATACATTTGGGTCACTTCTGCAAACAACTTGTTTGATTGTTCAGGTATTAAGAGAGAAAAATGCAAATTTTTGAATAAAAGCTTCAAATCATTCTTTCACACAAAATTTCTTTGTTGCGGATTGAGAACTTGATGAAAATCTTTATCTGAAATGCATAAAACTATACCTACACAAACCTCTGAGTTCAAAAAACATGGCAGTTGTCTCTATTCACATATAATTTTTTTAAATAACAGAAGGATAGGAGTCTCCCTTAGGAACTGAGTGAAAGGCTGAAGCAAAGAAGAAGCAACTTTGGTGGAAGAGGATCAGATCAGGGACTACATAAGCAAACCTGACACATATAAATCCATGGGCCCTGTTGGGATGCACCCACAAGTGCTAAGGGAGGTGGCTGGTGACATTGAGAGGCCACTCTTGGTAATCTTTGGATGATCATGGCTACTGGGAGAAGTGCCTGAGGACAGGATGAAAGCAAATGTCACTCCTGTCCTCAGGAAGGGTATGAAGGAGGACCCAAGGAAGTACAGGTCAGTCAGCTTCACCTTGATCCCTGGGAAGGTGATAGAGCAGCTAAGCCTGGAAACTATTTTCAAGCACATGAAGGACTACAAAGTCATCAGGAGTAGTGAGCATTTATTCATCAAAGGGAAGCAATCCATGAGCAACTTGATAACCTTCTATGATAAAATGACTGGCGTGGTAGATGAGCAGTGGATATTGTCTACCTAGACAGTAAGACTTTCAACAGTCTCCCATAAGATCCTCATAGAGAAGCTGATTAAATATGGGCTGGATCAGCAGACAGTGAGGTCCAGTGAAAACTGGCTGAATGGCCAGGTCTAGTGGGTGGTGATCGGTGGCATGAAGTCTAGTTGGAGGTCACTAATTAGTGGAGTATCCCAGGCATCAGTACTGGGTCCAATCCTGTTCAGTATCTTTATTAATGATCTGGATGAGGGGCAGGCTATACCTCAGCAAGTCTGCAGGAACGGCTGATACACCAGATGATTGTGCTGACATTCAGAGGGGCCTGAATAGCTGGAGAGATGGGTTTACAGGAACTTCATGAAGTTCAGCAAGGCAAAGTGCAGTCCTGCATCTGGAGAGGAACAACTACATGCTGGGGGCCTCCCAGCTGGAAAGCAGCTTGGCAGAAAAGGACCTGGGGGTTCTGGCAGGCACCAAGTTGAACTTGAGCCAGCAATGAGCACTTGCAGCAAAGAGGGTTGATGGTATCCTGGGCTGCATTAGGTGGAGTCTTGCCATCAGGTCAAGGGACGTGATCCTTCCCCTCTACTAAGTACTGGTGAGGCCACACCTGAGCGTTGTGTCCTGTTCTGGGCTCCCTGGCACAAGAAACACAGAGTGCTACTGGAAAGAGTGCAGCAAAGGGCCACTAAGATGATGAAGAGACTACTGGAGAATATCTCTCATGAGTAAAGGCTGAGAGAGCTGGAACTGTCCAGCCTGGAGAAGAGAATGCTCAGGGGAGATCTTATCAATGTATAGGGTGTAAAGGAGAGTGAACAAGGCTCTTTTCGGTGATGCCCAGTGACAGAATAAGAGGCAATGGGTGCAAACTGAAACACAGGATGTTCTGTCTGAACATCAGGAAACACTTTTGCACTGTAAGGGTGACTGAACTATGGCACAGGTTGCCCAGAGAGGTTGTGGAGTCTCCCTCCTTGGAGATATTCAAAAGCCACCTAGATATGGTCCTGGACAACCTCCTCTGGGTGTGCCTGCTTGAGCATGGAGGTTGGACCAGATACCTCCAAAGATCCCTCCTGTCTCAACCAATCTGTGATCCTTTGATTCTGTGACAGCTTTATTAATTATATTCATTTAATTGCAATATTTATCTTGGGGTTCAGTAGCAGTTCAAGGAAGAAATAGATGCAGACAATCAAGTTGGAATATATGAAGTCCTTTTGTTAACTGAAATCTGTCCAAGGCTTTCTACATTAGGATTGTAATTCCATAATGTTTCTTTCAATTTTGTCACACAGCTCAACAGTACCTTGTATCTTTTTGTTTCAAGTGTCTGTGCCATACACAGGAGTATATCATCTAATACAAACCCTGAAATTTGGATGGAAAGAGTGAAGTGCTGAATGGGACCTGCAACATTTGTATGGAATGTAGTTTTCATGTTTAGTGTATTTTCCTTTAACTTTTAGATTTGTGATTGCATGTTATTAACAAAATGTGATAGCAATAACTGAAGACTTTAAAAGTTTTGAACAGGTATTTAAAGGTTCCATCTAGCCCAATTTGCAACTATTTACAGAGTTCTTACAAATAGTCTAGTTTAGGGCAAGGCCTAGCAAGCTTGCTTGACTTCATAAGTTGTGTCTTGTCTTAGACAATAAAAATTGATATTGGTAATTGCAGTGTTCTGCTAACCTATCTGGCAGAAAGTAGAATTTCCATGTTTGAGTTCTCTAGAGGCGGTTATGAGGCTCAGCTATTATGCTGCTTGAGCAGAGGAGATGTATTAACTGTAGACATCAAAATGGATGGAATAAAGTTTATTTCTTTACTAATTTACATTCTAATATATATTTAAGTGGCATGCATGGAAACAGTTTCTCCTGATCCAAACACTGTTTTTAATGTTTTGTACATTACCAGAAAATTTCATTTCCCTACAGTGATAATTAGTACAAGTTACAGGGTAAACTTAATCTTATGTTGAGTAAACAATTCTTGGAGTAAACATCTGTTCATGCAATTATAAGTAAATGAGGTAGATGTTCAAAACTGAGCTTTTTGGTTTTTCGCTTTTTTTCCCCCTGATTCCAGAGATCATAGCAATTAGCAGGTAGGGTCTTCCTTATGCTATTCCATTACTAAACAGTAATATTCTGGATGTACTAGAGAGAAATAGCAATTCAGAAATCAACAGAAAGAGCGACTAGGACAAGCTTTTTTGACACTAAAACATGACTTACATTGTTTTAAAAATACAAAGTTATTTTCTCCTATCAATTACAGTCCTGAAAAATCCGGTATTGCTCCAGTGGATGGTAAAGTTTATAACCTTTAAAGCTGTTTTACCTTTTCAACGCTTGTCAGTGAGCCATAGGGAATAGCTGCGTGCCTCTAAACCCCTCCCAATCTATAATGTCCTCACTCCTCAGGGACTCCCTGCTTCCATTCCAGCTGTATATCTAGACCCATGAAAAATCAGAGTTGTAGAGAGGTTGACACAAGGACAACAGGTATGGAGACCTGGAGAGAATAAGTATGATTTCAGTCTACAGTGCAGCGGTGATTAACAGAAAATATTCCTTTCACAATGCAATGTTAGAATTAGAAGGAAATATTTTGTCTTGAGCAGAAATCCACTTGAAAACACATTATTTCTCTCCACCCCACCCTGACCATTTATGAAGTTTGCTGGATCTTCAATGGTAGGTATAATAGCTATATACTCCAATATAGCCAAGAGCAAAATACCACTTGGTATTCTAGCTGAGGATATACTTGAGAAATGAATCCTGTCCTGGATGATTTATTTGCTTATTCATTTATTTTTAGTTTGAGTGTGAAAGGGAAATATACAGTGCTAAATGTATGAAATGTGTTCTATAGGGAGTATTTCAAGAAATGACCAAACTTAAGGAAATTTAGAACTGAAAATCTATACCAAGTGGTTCCTGAGCTTTGGCTTGGAGACAAAGTTGCTTATAAATTCTTTTGATGTTGTTAAAAGCCATTGGAAACTAGGATGAGAAATAGACTATGATTGTTGTGGAATATGTTTACACTTCAGTTCTCTTTTGTGTTTTAAATCAAGCCAGTGGGCTGAACTGGTCGTTGTTAAATTGCATACATTTCCACTCAAGTTAATGATGACAACCATTGCAATCACATGATGAAAGTCTCTTTGTTGTTCTACAGTTCTACAGTTGTGCAGTTGTATACCTTGCTATGTCTTTGCACCAGCAGTTACTGTGGAAAATGGATATTCTGGAAACTTTATCTTACTGTGGCTACCATGTGTTCTGAGATCATTTTGTCCATTGCTTCTTACTTCATTTGTTCTGTTCTTGCTGTGTGAACCGTAAGAGTCTCCTCTGAGAGAGCACAAGACAAGCCTGGATATTAACATCTGGCTGCTGTTATGATTGGAGGTCAGATGCTTACTGGACAATGGGAATACTAACAAGGTGGGCAGCTGGTACTTCCTACTCAGTACCAGGTCCATTGTGTGGCCTGTGGCTGAGATGAATCTTTGTATATCGAAATGGAAATTTTTACGCCTGAGAGATTAATTTTGGCTATTGCATTGGTCTCTGTAGTGTGGTGGAAAGGTGTGATCTGTCATTCTGGCATGTTGCACCTCTGGCAGCATTTTGCATTCCACCTGGCCTATTTTCGTTGTAGCATCACGAGGTCTGCAAGATGCCAGTGATGGTAAAAGCACTGGGTTTGTGCATACATGGTTGGGTACAGATTTCTTCTAAGGAAAATTTTTTGTTTATTTTCTCCAGAAGCAGTAATAGATTTTTTTTTTCTTTGCCAGGTTTTCTCTGAGCTACTAAGGAAAAAGTTGTGATACAGTAGGTTGCTACGATAAGTGCAGCCAATAGCCAGGGAAGGGAGGTATGAAAAATCAACACACTGTCCCCAGAATGTGGTCCCTTGTTCACTTTATTGTGTTAGACCCCAGGTTTCAATGTTGGCCCAGAGTGCAGAGTGTCTTCATGTGCCTCACAGTACCATTGTGGACCGTGTGTTGTACGCCGACATTTTTTCAGATCAAGTTTGGGGTCAGGTCATTACAGAATGAGTACATTAGACAAACTTTTCCTGTCCACCGGTTGTTGTCCTTGACCTTCATTCAACTAGCTTTCATTTTCTTTAAACAGCACTATTCTATGTGTCTGTCAGAAGTTACTCAACCATGTTTCTCCATGTGTTCCTACTGGGAAATTCTCCAGGCAGCAACTCTTCTTCCAGCACAATCAGACCAGAAATTCATTTATTCCAGTCCCCAGGTTATCCTTCTGTGCTCCTAGTACTGGGATTACAACATCTTTTTTTCTTGAGTAGCAGCTGTAAGGAGTAATAAAATGCACTGCAGGACTAAATACCGGAAATGTTGTTTCCCAGCATGTGAGACCTGAGTTTTATAGCTGCTTGAAGCCTTGGGCTCACTAGGTTACAAGAAATTTTGGAAGAAAACACTGCATGGCTCAGGTAGCAAAAGAAGGTTGCAGTTTGCAAGCTGTTTGTCCATTATATTCTGTGGAGGGTTGTGCATAAACAAGTGTATCTTCACATACATTATGATATTATTATTTTTTAATGTGATAAGAATGTGGGGTTTAGTGTGATTTCCTTCCCTAGCATGTGATGCACACAATATGGGTCATCAGGTAATAAGATACTCTAAGTAACTCAGGTACCATTCCTTAGTACACTTTCCAATGGACCAGTTGAAATTGGAAAATGCTAATCCAAATAACCAATGTTGTAAAATCACACAAGAGATACGGGAGGATCAAAGTGAAACAGAATTATCAACAGTAAAACAGAGTATACTACACAGCCAATTATTTTAATAAATGAAGTTACATTTTTCAGCAACAGAGGTACAGAGATTTCAAAGAGAACCATTGGGATTTTATCAAAAAGTGTATATTATTTTTTCAGTAAAACTTAGAATCATAAAATCGTAGAATATCCCAAGTTGAAAGGGATCCACAAGGATCACCGAGTCCAACTCCTGGGTCTGCACAGGACCACACAAAAATCAGACCATGTGTCTGACAGCATTGTCCAAGCACTTCTTGAACTCTGACAGGCTTGCTGCTGTGACCAATTCCCTGGGGAGCCTGTTCCAGTGCCCGACCACCCTCTCAGGGAAGAACCTTCTCTTAACATCCAGCCTGAACCTCCCCTGTCACACCTCCATGCCGTTCCCTCGGGTCCTGTCGCTGTCACCAGAGAGCAGAGATCAGCGCCTGCCCCTCCGCTCCCCTCATGAGGGAGCTGCAGGCCGCCATGAGGCCTCCCCTCAGTCTCCTCTTCTCTGGGCAGAACAAACCAAGTGGCCTCAGCCACTCCTCATACGTCTTGCCCTCTATAGCCTTCACCATCTTTGTAGCCCTCCTTGAAACTACAATTATGCCAGATGAGTTAATGGGTGCTGTAATTTGTGGTAAATGGTGGATTTCCCATACTACAAGATACAGTTAAAACATTATTGGGATTTTTATAAAATAGTAAAACGAGGAAACATGATATGTTTCCCCATATGACAGTATATGGGGAGTAACCTTTCTCCTGGAAAAGAAAGGTCGCTACAACTCTTCAATGACAAAAGTAATGGGACAACACAGTGGAGACACTGATGTGTGGCTGGAGATGGTTTTAAGTTTGACTAGGTGACCTACAAGGTGACCAGCAATAGGACCTGAGGGAATGGCATGAAACTGCATCACTGGAGGTTCAGATTGGGTACTAGGAAAAGGCTCTTCACCAAGAGGGTGGTTGGACACTGGAACAGGCTCCCCTAGGAAGTGTTCACAGCACAAAGCCTGCTGGAGTTCAGGAAACATTTGGACAAAGCTCTCAGACATATGGTTTGACTTTTGGGTGGTCCTGTGTGGAGCCAGGAGTTGGACTTGATGATGCTTCTGGGTCCCTTTCAACTTAGGATTTTCTATGATTCTATGATATGAGGTCTCCATGAAATCAAACACTCAGCAAGTGTCTAGTGAGGTAATACAAACCAATGCCCCTTGAAAAAGTTGAGAGCAGAGCATGTTTTGGGGCTTCTACAATATATGAGAGCTATAGGACTGGACTTAAGAAAAAAAGAAAAAAGAGAAAAAAAAAGGAATATTGTCTTTGCGTTTTCTCTTCTGCTATTTTCATTTAGCAGAATAAAGACCTCTGTACCCATAGTTGTTGCAAGGGGCCAACTACTATGAAAAATCAAGAAGTTATTTGAAGCTATCATGCCTTCTAAGCCAAAGTATTTCAAAATTGTTTGGAACAAGGAACCATTGTAGTTGTTTTCAAACCTTGTTAAACATGCCAGAGTACAGAGATGCACTGAAAATGCTAGTGCTGGCAAGAAGCTCTGGCAGTGGCTTCAAGCCGATTTGGCACTACCTGTTTTGATGATGTTCAGCTTTCTGCATGCTTAATGTCTGCATAAATGTGTGAGGAGAAGTATCCTCTCTAAGGAGTCACGACTCCCTGGAGTCACCCACATTTCCTGAGCATTCCCGTCTGAACTGTTTCATATCCATACAGCAGAGAAGCAGCTTTCTTTCAGATAAGAGTGTAGAATATATCTGGAATTCTGGAAAGCGGACTCTTTCAACCTGGTACAGACACTATACCAGCTGTCAAACCAAAACAATGACAAAACAATGCGGAATTTTGAAGAGTTTTGATGTTCATCCAGAAACCATGGCAGCTGGGTTATCAGTAAAACACAGCAACAGAATTACCTTATATAGTACTCCACTATACTTGGTGTAAGGCCCTGAATATTTGTTATGAGACAAACACAGTACTTCGCCAGTAGCAAATATTTGCTTTGAAGTTTCTGTAAAAACAGAGACTTAGTCTGACAACAGTTGGCAAGTTGCCATCTTATCTCATAATACCTACAGTTAAAACTAAGAGGATTGCAATTTCCAATTTTAGTGACATAGTGGACATTTTGGGGGAAAGAATAACTGTAGACTCTGGGAAACTCATCTAACATAAATAATAGTAAAATTACTGTGAAATTAAAAATACCTTAACACTTAAGTGACAATAATTGAGACAAATTCCCCTAAGCTCTGTATTTCCTCCACACCACAAAAAAAAAAAAAAAAAA
>VXAA01000962.1:723042-795284 GCA_013399115.1 Anseranas semipalmata | reverse complement strand
AAAAAAAAAAAAAAAAAAAAAAAAAGCTAAGCATAGGACAAAACTGAGAGGAATCCTAGTACATATACCTATGTAAAAGGAGAAAAAAATTACCTTATACTGTTTTTTCATTAGCATTATTTTAAACTTTGAAGCAGGAAAGTAAGGTTTCTTAACTACCAGGTATGCATGATATTCCACAGGCCTTATTTGCTTTTACTCAAGGTTGCTTCTCATGAATGAATGTGGCTTTGTCCGAAGAACAGCCACAAGATCCTCTGTTGAACGAAGAGGTTTCCTTAGTATTTTTCAAAGCTCTGAAATCCAATAAAGCTATTTTCAACACTACATGCATGGTCTGGACAGCCTTCAGTTCTCTCCTTTTAGTAGTTGATGTTTTAGTAGATGGCTTTATGCACTACTACCATTGATACATTTGTCTACGTAGTTTGGCCGCAAGAAACAGGAGCCACTATAAGTGAATAGCCAGTTCTACCTGGAAACAACATAACATGTTCCACTGCCCAAACTGATCTATATATCACTTCAATATTCAAAATCCATGATCTGAAAGTATTTACTGGTATGGTGAAATTCTTCATCCTGCCTTCCTGTATAACTGAATCTTTGCATTTCAAACTTATTGCAATGAATGGTTATGAGAAATCTTTCTAGTGGGCAGAAATATTAATCATACTTACAAAACATGAAAGTCAGTTAGAATGAAACAGTTTTCAGTAGGCGCTGTGGGATATTAATGAAGGTGATTTTAAATCCAGTGCACCCTTAAAAAACATTAATTGCGTAGATTTCCATAATATTACAGACCTCAGATGGTCGTTGTACCATACAGAATCACCCCGGCATTTGAATTATGTAACTTTTACTGCACAGAAGAGTTAATTTTAACTGTAGTAATCAGAAGAATGTTACAAATATATATAATATGTTAAAAAATTCAGTGCAAGTCTTTCTGTCTTCCTCTGCAGCTGCATATTTTTGTCATTACAGTTGAATACAACCAAATTTGTAGAGGAAAGTAGTACCTCTTATTAGCTCACCTGATGTTACTGAGAAAAAAAAAAAAAAAGAAATACCTTTTTATATGTTATCAGACAAACCAGTAGTTATCACATATGCTAGTAATCTTAATGGAGGGAAAGAACAAGAAAGTGGAGTTATTGGGCAAAGGAGAGTGACCAAAAAAAGAAAACTAAATATTGGTTAAAAAGAAGTTGTTTTTAGGGCTGCATCAAGTTTGGAAGAAATAAAATGACTTTAAAAATAAAGTATAATATGACTCCTTGATTTTCTTTGGTGTTGTTCAGAGCTGTCTAGCTGAATTCAGGCTTATTTCTGGAGGCATTGTCTTTTCTAAGCTCATCTTTGAATTAAGTCACCACTTAATTCAGTTCAGTCTTGAATTATGGAATTCATAAACATACTATGGAGTAAAGGTGAGTGCACATGGTATTGTGAATTTATTGTTTCCAAAATGTATAGGAAATACGAGGTCTTTTTGGTGAAACATGAAGATTGACACATTCAGTAAATTAATGTGTTTATACACTTGCCATTCATTAACATAATGGCAGCAACTTTATATAAGTGGTTTGCAGAATAAATTATGATTTTCTTCTACAAAAAAAAAAAAAAAAAAAAAAAAAAAAAAAAAAAAAAAACAAGAAAAGACCATAAACATTGTAATTTTTCTGTCTTTTATTTCATATCTCCTCAGAAAAAAATGTAGCCCATTTTTGTCTTGGGAGGTTTAATCTTCCTGCTCTTGTTAAAACCTTTACACCTTTTTAGAGGCCACGCCTTTTTTCCATGTAATGAATTCCTTCTTCCAAGGAGGATCCAAGGAGGACTCCATTATGACCCCCATACATTCTAATTGCAAATTTTTATCTTCTACATGTGATCAGAACTCTTTCTGGAAAAAAAAAAATCAAAATTTTCCACAAACATATCTATCAAATTAATAGACATCAGCAGTTTGCAAGACTGAAAACCGAAGGAAACCAATAAATTCATTATTTGAAAAGAATGATTTGGGCTTTTTTTTTTTTTTTTTTTTTTTTTTTGTCGTACTGGAAGATTATAAATTAAAGAGAACTTTGAGGTTTAACANTTTTTTTTTTTTTTTTGTCAGCAAGGCTGTAAGCATGAAGAGGTCTGGGGTTACCAGAAGTAGCCAATAAAAAAGTCTTATATTTGATATTCAAGAAACTTGTTCATAGGGTATCAATGCTGCAGCATGGCAGGAATTCACAAGAAGCATCAGATACTGAATCACATCTTGTCTGACGGCAGTACATGAGCCAGTCAGGCAGAAAGGGACTGGGAAAAGGTAGTAAAGTGAAAAGCACGGAAAACCTGCTAAGGCTACAAGTAGGAAGGTTAGCCAATTAACTTGTTTCTTTCTGTGAGAAATTCAGGAGGAGGTCAGGAATCTAGCTGAAGCGTGCCAAAAGAAGTACAAAATATGGGTGAAGACAATACTCTAATAAAGACCTGTTGGAGATTGCTCAATGTATTAGATCAATTCAGATCAATTTTCTTGTAACTGAATTTCAAAAGAAAAGTAAGGAACAAGTTCAAACAGTGTTGAAACGTCAAATTCAAAATTAATTTATTTGTCATGTTTCTAACTAATTTGTACTGTTTTTTCTTAATGCTACATATAATAAAACAATTTGTTTGATTTTTTATTTTATTAATACATCAAATACATTGAGTGTTCCAAAATCAAACAATAAAAAACAAGAAGAATATTGTCAATATGCTTGTTTGCAAGATTAAAAAATAAATACATCTTTTTTTATAACATTTTCTCCACAGGTGTTTTTTTTACAAATTTCCTTTTAAAATATTGTTTAGGTATTCCTGTTATTATAAGAAACAATGCAAGCATAGCTAGATGAGGAATAGCTAAGAAAAAATTTTAACCATTTTAGGTGGTAAAATATCTCATAAGAGTGACGTATGTACATTTTTTTGATCTCTCCATGTCTAAATCTTTGTGGTGGAGAATACTAAAAACTTTCTGAATTTAAAATAATTTTCAATACATAAACACTAGAATTTCTTAAAGAAATAATTTTGTGTTAGCAGGGCATTTATTTTCTAAAGGGAATTAAAATGTGAATGGCTTATTTGAAATAATATGATATAAATGTATGTTGAGGTGAGACAAAAATCAGGATAATTTGAATTTTAATAGATATTAATTTTAAGTGTAAATATACAAAATATTTGCAAAATATTTACAAAAATTAAGCTTACATTCAGCGAATATTACTCTTAGACTTTCATTATCCAAAAGAAAGTTGATTATAACACATTAGAAAAAAATAGTATCTGATAGTCTATTTTAGTTTTAGGAAATATTATTTAGAGAACATTCACAATACTGCTATGAATGTTTTAAATATGAATCCAGTTTAAAAACTTCTCATACTTTTGTATGATAGTTGTAACATTAGAATGCATGAACTGTGCTATACAGAATGAGTATAAGAACGTACTTCCATCTTTCTTTGTTTTCAGAAACTGCAGGGAAGGGACACGTGTCCTGATGATGTCACGACTCTTATGACTGCAAGAACATTGAATGGAATTGATTTTGTAGTATACTTCTCACACAAAGTTTAGGCACAGCAAGCTTCCTCTGTAATTTTGAGCTCATATGTGTGCACTACTAAGAGAAGTTTAGCATACTGTGCTCAAAAAAATGTTGCAGCTGACTAACTTTTGGATGCTGTTTCCCAGCAGATAAAATGTTATTCTCAGAAATGTATGATAAAATCCTGTCCTCTCTGCCATGTGTTCAGAAGGTGAGCTGGTTCAAGCTATCCAGCCAAAAATACCTCCAAAATATTTATATATATATATATATTTTTTTTTTCATAAAATAAAATTTCTACACTACTTTGATGTTCTGATTACAAATGGAGGGAAAGGCAACATATGGGGAGGAAAGAGGAAATACTGAGAGCAACACTACATCAGTCTCATCTCAGATTGCTGTAAACTGCCAGGCAGTTTTTCCTTGAGACTTCATACATCAACTTTTGAAGAGACATTTCTTGCCTCCATGACATTTTCCACATTAAAATGAAAGTACAAGTTACTATGTAAGGATCTGTAAAATACAAGCTAAAGCAAACAAGCCAATGATGCCTTGTCATGTATTAAAAAATTACTGTTCACTTCCTTTAAAAATTAAATCTATCTGCCCACTACTTCTTTCCCAATAAAACAACACACACACACACAAACACACACACACACACACACACACACACACACAAAAAAAAAAAAGCTGTCAGCTATACCTTATAGCACATGAGAATTGAATGAAATCTGTATGGATAGGAGATGAAAACTTATCTTTGAGTCCAAAAATTGTCACTGGAAATTACAGATTCAGGTCAGTCAACCATTTTGCATGTTCTTTATAAACTGATTTGGCAGAAAAGTAAAATAAAAAGGGTAAAAGCCTTGGGGGAATGTGTTAAAATAGAAAAATTTTATCCTGAATAGCTTATTATGCCACTTTTCAAAACTTAAGTCTTAGTTTTCTAAGTTATTCAGAATAGTTACCTACTAACTTAACCATTAACTTAAATAATTTTTCAGAACAGGTTAACAAAAATAAAAGAAATTACCATTTTCAGAATTTTTTCTTACAAGAACAAATCCACATTTAAAAAAAAAAAAAAAGGAATTTATATCACAATAATTTTTTTCTTCTTTCCTCTTTTCATTGAACTTTTATTTTTTTAATTATTTAATTACACTGCTCTGTGTAACATGTTTGACGTGTCTCTATCATTCCCTTCTTATACTTCAGGAAAACAAAATGTTCTGACAACAAGCCACATATTTCTTAAAGGGCCTATTTAAAATACAGCTGATGATCATGGAGAAATTCATATTAATCTTAAATCACTATTTCATATACACACTGTAAGAAATTTAATTTTAGAGAGAATATTCTGTTACTGAATTCCAAGATAAAATGCAAACCAGCTTTAATAACAGGCAAGTAACAGTCTCTTCCAGGACATATTGATTACATGTGATCCTTTGTATTATTTATTGGACAAAGGATGTACCCAGACAGAAAAACTGTATATCTTTAAAGGCACCTTTTACTTTTAGATGGTTTTTAAGCCTTGGCAAGCTCTATTAAACTTCTCTGAATGGGAAGGATATTGGGGATATTTTTGAACCAAAGGACTTCTTTTAAACATACCGTAATAGCATACTGGAAGACTTAGTTTCGAACACTTGCAATAGAGAGTTTGAAAGGTCCCCATGTCAGGTTTCTGCTTAGGAGAGTGTGCATACAATTCAGGTGATTTTGCAGCCTAACAGAGAATGCTGTAGAAGTCCCTGCTCTTTCAAAATGACATTGGAATTACACAGTTTACCTCTTTTTGTTCTGAGAGTTCCTGAAAACACTGGGAACCACAACAAAGACCTTTTTACAGCCTGCCTTTATGCCTTCTTGGGACACCTGTCCTGTGTGTACAGCCCTTGCTGCTGATTCCTATTTGACTCCAGTCTTTCTCTGTTAGGATGCATGGACATCACTGTTCTTTAGGTCCAAACCTGTCAGATAGTGACAGGTGCAGACTGTGCAGACTAGGTTTCTAGTACCTTTCTTGGTCCATGGGACATAAAGTCTTGGTATGGTAGACAACTGCACCAATTCTGTTGCTCTCATGATCCTATAGTTACTTATCTCCCTTCTCTGTCACCATTACCCCCTTCCCAAGGTTCCCTACATACTTAGATTCTTAAAGAACAAACTGACAATAAATAAATAAACAAATAAATAAATAAACAAATAAAGGTATAAGCTCAGGAAAGGAATTTCTTAGTGAAGGACATTTTAGTTCTGAAGAAGACATGAGGTTCCCACCAGGCTGCTTCTGTGAGAAGAGACACAGTCACCGTTAGTCTAGAGGAACTAAATCCATGGCTGTAGCTTAGAAAGAGTAATTGTGGGGTTTGATGGATCTCATTCTTGTTTGCTCATAAAAGTACCCATTACTCAAAATGAAGTAATGCTGTCATTCCAAAATACAGGTTATGTCACAACCCAAAGGTGGGCTGAAAATCAGAACTGTGTCTGAGATATATCGCTCTGACCATACAGTAAGTTTTGTTTCACTGTTTGGTGCAACACGATTTTCATTCTGTCTGTTCCTTCAAATGTTGTAGATGTATTTCATATTCCCTGTTTAAACTGTAATTTAAAAAGATCATGCTATAGTCAGAGGTGCTCAAAAATGAAAGACAACTAAGTATTTTCCAGATAATAAATACAGGCCCTTGGTAACTGAAGGTGAGAAAACATTGGCTGAAAGGAATTGTTCTCTCATCAAATAGCCTATATTCTTAAAACTGTGTGATGCATATAAGATACAGGCCTGTGTAAATATTGTCATATTTTTAGTGATAAAGAATGAAGTCTTTTCAGGCTATAGGTACTAGTTAGATTAGATTTTAGCATCAGAATAAGAATGTTTGTTGAAATACGATAAAACCCGTTGGTGAAAAGTAGGTTTAACTATATTCTTTAAACAATCTAGTATTAAAATGCTAAAATTGAGATTATCACAGCATTTTTTTCTTTCAAATTACTTATGTCACTTATTCATGTTAGTGTTATATAAGTCCTTTATATAATCTTGTGCTCCAACAGACATCAAGTGATATAGAAACACAAAATGGAAAGATTAAACCTCTTGCTGTCATCATTAAGAGCCGGTTTGCTCTCTACTTGTGGTGAACCATGAATACCTTTATTTTCTTCACTAACTGTGAGGACTACTAAAGGAATTAATTAACATTGAAACTTTTTAATTTCAAATTGTTGTTACAAAGTCTACAGCCGGGAACTCCAGCATCAGAGTTCAGAATTAAACATACTTGTTTCTTATCTTGAATGAAAGCTTAAAAGCTTCACTGGGAGATAGAAAACTTGTTCATCTGGACATCAGTGGAACTTATGCTACTTTTTTGTCAGAATAAATATCTAACCCATAAGATGTGGGGGCAAATACTAGGCTGCTGTATATCATCACTGATCTTTGCATTCACTTGGGGAAATCCTGAGTCCACTGAAACCTTTATTTGTTTCTACTAATTTATTGCTAGCCCATATTCCAACATCAAAGATGCCCTGAATGTGAATTCAATATATGCAATGTGGAGGTTATTGTAGAGAGAAAATATCACAAAATTCAATATACTTGATAATAGGAAAAGAATGAAATTTTAAGATGCTTTCTTGCTTTAGGATGCTCCATCAGTCTCAAATACATTATGTCTTATGATAAACCAATTGATTTCCAGGGGATTAAAGCTCCTCTTGTTGTTCATCTTTTGAATTTGAAAGATGTAGTAGTGGATAAAGGAAGATATATTGCCAAGCAGGATAAATTCATTAAGTACATTATCAGTATTTTACATTAAACAATAAACAAACTACTGATTCATTGGCAGTTAAAAAGAAACAAATAAAAATACATCAAGACTGAAAAGCAACCATATAAAACCAAGAAGATCCTTTGAAAATAAACAAGAGGAGTATGTGTTATTTGGGAAAGTGTATGATGAAAAACTTACTAGGGTAGGAATGTCAAAACCTTAGCTGAGCAGATGACAAAAACTCAAGCCCTGTTAAACCGTTTTGACATGCTATACAACAGTTCCATGAGCACTTTGAGTCAGCGTATGTCAGTGTCACTAATAGTAGTGGTCTCACTCTCATCCCCCCTCAGTACTCTTTCATTTCTTTTCATCTGCATGCCTCCTCCCTCTCTTTTGCTGGTGAAGTGGTTGTGTGGCCAGCAACCTGTATCAGGGAATTCCTCCTCTCCAGCTAAAGCTCTGCTATGCTGCCACAAAGAATCTCATTCACCAGACCAGAGAGAGGTGAGAAGTTTATGCTCATGAATGCTACATTACTGTAGCTTACTTATTAAAGCGTTCACCTGGAGGGAAGGCCTGAGCCTTGCTCCCTATTCCCGGATGCTTGTTGTAATTGATCCAGTAAGTGGTTTAAATCATGCTTGCCAGAGACCTTGCAAAGTAAGATCACAATCTTACTTCGACTTAAACAATTTCTCTTCATAAATTGATTTTTTTTAAATATAGGAGAAGGCTAGTAGCAGTCCCTTGGTTTATTCATAATTTGAGCCATTAGAGCTTTTGCTTTGAATATAAACCCAAACCACGAGGCCCAGGACCTTTGCTTGGCTTTTACTTTTTACTTAGCTTTGCTAAGAACAAGGTGAACTGGTGAACTGTGTAGGGTATAGAATATGATCTGAAATATGACGTCTCTAGAAAAAAAAAAAAAAAACTATTTTTTTCTTCTGTTATTTTAATAATACTTTAGCCCCAATAGATTTTTCTTTAATTTAAAAATAAATTTTTTTAGGTTAAAGCCAAATATTTTTAATATCTTTTTCTGATGTGAGTGTATTTGTTACTCTTTGTTGATGATTAAAGAAATACAAAATAAATGGAATAGCAAAATGTGCGAGGCCTACAAGTTCCCAACTTAACTGCAGCAGAACCTGAGAGAAATATATACATTTACATATTTGAAACTCTAAAGCTTTTCTGGTAAACAAAGTGAATGTTTCTAAGGTGTCCAGCTGCTTCAAGTAGGACTACTTGTACTGCATGTGCTCAAAATAACCACTGAAGAAGGTTAACTCTGGTAGAGTCCCCGAGTGAAGACTTCCTTTGCTTTTTTTACTGCAATTATAAAATGAGATACTCAGTTTAGTCATCTATTCATTAGTAAAGTATAAGAGATAAATGGAAGATACAAATAAATGTCTTTGGTGTTATGTAAATAGTAAAAAGCCTATTTCCCCACTGTAGTTATATTTTTGATGAGTAGACTAAGATAGTTTTCTTTACATGAATATTATTACATTGTGCTGCCTGACTAAAACAATTAATCTAATCTCTTTTTTTTGTGGAAGATGGCATTGTGCTTATTCCAATGAGATTGCAAAAGGTGATATGGAAAGCTAGTTTTGTTTCACCTCAGTAGTAAAAGATATCTCTGCAGTGACAAATGTAGTGCAGAAAGCAAAGCCAGGCATTGCGCCAGATTTGCAAGCATTGCACAAAAGGTTCGTTGTCCTGTTCCATCGGTTTTCACTCTAAGCAAAATTATTTTTGCCAAACACTGTACGTTACAGTTGAGTAGGAAAAAAAAAGGAGGCTAAAGAGTAAACTTTAATGTGATTTGTTTTCTTTGTTGTAGAGCTGCAGCAAGTCTCTGAAGCACAGCGGTCTCATTGAAATAAGTGCACAAATAAGCAGGCTAGCAGAGAGAGTATACTGGGTCCATATTGCCATTTTCCATTGAAATATCCTAAAAGGGGATCACAAAATGAGGAAAAGATAAGGCATCTAAGTTTTCTTTACAGTATACTTGTCATACCTTGATCTTGTATTTCACTGCACAAGTAACAGTAATCCTACTGACAGTAGGATATAGCACAACCCATCTTAAAAAGGAGCCTGAATTTTTGCCAAGTCTTACATTTTTTAATGCTGTTTTTTATCCATGATAAGACAGGCATAGGCTCCCTGAGCTCTGTGGAAGGAAGTCTCTGTAGTTTGCCTAGCTGCAGTTAATGAGGACAGTCTCACTGGGCAACAGATTTCTTCCTATTCTTCATATTTTACAATGCTCTAAGGGGGTAAGATGACCATTTCTGGGCCCTGGTATAGTATAACTATCTTTTCGCTCTGTCACTAGCCACACAGAACATAAAATTATTTATAAATAATGTTTCATTCCAGGAGCACTTCAGAATTGCCTGGGTTGTAATGTTTCATTCCAGGAGCATTTCAGAATTACCTAGGTTGTAAGAAATGGACAAATAATTGGAAAGAGTAAGCTCTGCTACCTTTTTGAGTTCAGCTTTCTTTTAATGTTCACAGATTCCTTCTCTCATGCAAGTCATTTTCCATAGTATATAATGGCAATTTATTGTAAAGCTGGACACCAGTGTTGGGAGTTGATTCCAGTTATCTCTGTTGGCTTAGGTTTTTTTGCTAATGTGGCAGAAAGTACAATTTCTTGATTTCTTTCAATAGGTCACTTTCTTTCAGAAGGGCAAGCACTGTTTTGAAATAATTATGTGTGTGTTTATCTCTTTGATTGAGTTTCTGATCACTTTCTAAAATGCCATATTATTTGAATTCTCTCAGTAATTGTTATGTTTCCATGAGTTTCCAGGTCTCTGCTGCTCATTAGATTCTCCCCACCATGTAAATGAAAAAAATATTATTGCCACATGGAGGTCCTCTGGTATTTGCATTTTGTATCTACCTCAGTTCGAGAGATCCCTCATAATGTGTGACTGGCTATGTATGCGTGTTGTAATTATCAAAGATATAGCAAGCACAGATATCAGTGCGACTGTGCATGTATTATTGGAAGTATAACACCATTTCTGTTATAATTGCTTTCATGCAGAACTAATAAGAATTTAAATTGGATACTATAGATGTGGTTCGACTAGGGGGGGATATTGCTAGGCTTTTTGTTTGTTTGTTTTGCATTGGGGTTTTTGTTTTTTGTTTTTTGTTTGGTTGGTTGTTTTGTTTTTTGTTTTTTGTTTTTTGTTTTCTGCTATTGCCAAAACTGGGGAAACACTTTGTCTCAAAATAGTTGAGACTATTTATGTGAAGGTGGCATTTCAATTCATTCTCCAAATCCTTTGAGTTCTATGGGTGCCTGGTTTGGGGGGAATTTTATGGATATCTCTCTTTGATTACTTTTTTTCTTGAAATAACTGGGGAAGGCTCTGTTTTTCTGGAAAAGGTTAATGTATGTTGTCCATGAAATAAATTCCCGTATTTTCTTGCCAACCCAGCATGAGACCTGTAATGCAATAGGGTACCTGTCAAGTCCAGTCTGATCTCATGCATTTGTATGAAACACATTTACCTGAAATATTCATTTCAAGAAAGTTTTTGTTTGAGTCTAATAGAAATTCTTTTGTCCAAATCTTGTTTTACAGATGAATGTAAAGGATATTTTTCATCCAAATTTTAATTTTAATAGTATTAGCCTACTAATTTGTCTGATCTTTCAGTGTTAGCCTATGCAAGTTGCTGACCGCAGCCAAATGATATATTTTTAAAACTGAATAAAATGGCTAATGCATTCTTTCTCTGCATTTTCTATTGATGCTATCATTTTTCCTGCAGAGAGAGAGCCAAATACACAAAAAAATCTGAGGTAGCTGTGTAATGACCGACTACACAAAGTGCTCTACATAACTGATTTCAAATCTCAGTTTGTATTTTCTCGCAGTATAGTGAAAACATTTATTTCATTTGCATTAATGCTAGTTTAGGTTTAATTTGCTATTAACTTCTTCTGTCTGTCCCTGGGTAGAGACAGACAAACCAAGAAAAGAAGCAATGCTAAAATGAAGAAGGGGTTGATTGTAGCAAGGCATCTGAAAAGTTTTGCAGTCAATAGATTCTCTCTTTCAGCCTAAACATTGAATGTAATGAGGAGCAGAGGGAGAGGAGAAGAGAGTAGACACCTGCTGTCTCATTCTGCAGGCAGCAACGGGTAGATGTCCAAGCCAGCTTCTATTGAGAACTTAAAACTGTGGCCACAACAACCTCTATGCTGGCTAATTCTCCACTCTGAGGCAGACACACTCTTTTTCCCATTGTAATGCAGGAAATGGCTTAGGGAAGAAATGAATAGTTGGTGGTTCCCAGACTGAATTTGTTGACATTCACTTGGTTTGCTTTGGTAAAAAATGGCACGCAGGGATGGTGATTAAAGGTGTCTCCTCAGAGCCACTCATTCTTTCCCAAGGTAGAATTTCTGTTAAAGTAAACTAGGTAACGTTCAAATAAATGCTTTAGTGTTGTCAAAAAGTACATACACTCTGCTTCTCCACGACAGTTTGTTCTTTAGGCAGTTTGTGTGCCATGATCACAGGGGGCTGTCTGAAAGCTACACTTGAATACCTGGGTAATATTTATGAAATGGATTTCTTTCCTGGTTCTCACTGAGTAGCCGTATATAAAACTCAAGAAAACTGCTTTACTTTTCAGTTTTTATGGAGACCTTGCTTAGGGTAAATTTCACTGTGATTTAACAACTCAAAACACATAAGTAGGAAATACATCCGGACACGAAATAACTGACCGCATTTCTTCTTCTCTGGTAGCAAAAAAATGTACTTTGAGAACAATGAAAGTAGTGTTACTCTGGAGTGACAGTTAAGAGACACATAGCTGAAGTAGATCCAGAGGACATTTGCCAGGAAAATACACATACTTCCCTGTTTGTACATTTTGAGCACCTTAAGTACTTGGCAAAATGCTTATGAACTAGAGCAGGCAACATTCCAGCTGCAAAATAAGAACTTAAAAGAGATTTGCTTAATTTGCCGTTCAAGCTTGTACTATATAAATGTATTTTCTCTTTACTATTTGATTAAAGGAAGAAGTAAGCCATTTTAGCATTAGAGGCATTACTATTATACATGCTGTTTCTGGTGGAAACTTAATACTTCCTTCCATACAGACAGTGATACAATCACTTAGCAGACGGGAAAAGTCATCTTTGTCTTCAGGTATCACACTGTAAATAATGACAGATGACTCTGGTCTAAAACAAAGCAATTTTGTCATGGCCAGCTCAGTGGGTGAAAGGGGTTGAATCATCTCTGCAGACAGAGAAAAAAAAGAGGTCTCTCTCCATAAGCTCTCTCTGTTATGAAACATTTATGCCACAGTTTTTCACAGTAGACTTAAAAAAAATGAGGGGAACTAATTAATTCAAGACAAATAAGGAGATTTTAGCCAATGCAGAGGCCTGTGACACCAATAAATTATAAATGGACTAATCAGGGCATAATTAACATAAGCTATACTATAATTATTAAGCTATTAAATACTGTAATTAACAGCAGTAAGTATTTATAACACTGTGATGGCATAGTCAGACACAATTTTTCTTAAGCATGTAAATAACAAGATCACCAAAGAGGCAAAGATAGGTTTATTTGCATATAAAAGGCATCTATATAACAAAAGCTGCCAGACAGAGAATAAGATAAGCACATGGTCTTGATGGGAGGAGATAGGAGCATAAAAACATCAGGCACAAGAGAGGAGAATTGGAGAACTGGAGGAATTGAAGGAAGACAAGCCCACTTAATTTCTGACTTCTCTTGTTGATGAACTCTCAAGCCTGACCACTGGGACCTCTGCAACTAAGAACCACCAAGGACTGCACTTGTCAGTGCTAACTGTATGGCATCTGCTTCGTGGTATTACACAGGTACAGCTAATTTAGAATATGGCTGTTAAAGTCAAACATTTTTGCATATGTATTGATGAGGATTAATATTAAAATCTGACCATTAGCAATCTGAGTAAATTTTTAGTTTTACAGTGTAGAGCTGGCCTAATTTGACACTCTTCTAAACAGTCACATCACAGTGATTCAATAACTAATATATATATATTTATCATATACATATATTTATTATATACATATATACATATATATATGTATATAATACATATATACACATGTTCAGTAGCAACAAGGTTTTGTATCATAATAATACTTATTTTCCATAATAAGATAATTTATGCATAAGATACAGAGCTGTTTGGTAATATTTGGTATAAACATAGCACCAGTTGCAAACAACTTCCAAGTTCTTACTAAAGTTGCAACACCTAATGTTTAAATCACACAGTGGTTTAAATAACAGTGGAATTTAAAACACAACAGTGTTACAGCTCCTAATCTGGAAAATGTAACTGAACTGTATTAACATTTTTTTCTTAAAAAGCACCCAGAGAAGGCGTGACTGCCTCTGCCTATCCTTCACACCACTGTTAGAACACTGCCTTCTGCACCACCAAGGATTCAAACCAGGTATCTCATGTATCTCAGGAGCATTCCCCTAATTAACTTTCATTTTTATTCAGTAATTACTTAATGCAAATTGCAAAAGCAAGTTGCTTCATTATTACATTACAGATGCAGGCTCTCATGACTTTTCTTACTGTCTGACACCATGAATCTTGAAAGGTCTTTCATACTCCTTAGCAGTAAGGCAGCTACTATTGCGAAGCAGCCAGACCATTCAGACCTCTCAGGAACCACAGGAAACTGTTTTGGGAAGTGAGCTCGAATCCACTCAGACTTAGGTGAGCATAAGCCTTTTGGCAAGTGCTGGAGCCACTACGGTATTTTCTTCCAGCAATCTTAAAGAAGTTGTGGGAGATCTATATGTGAGTTTGTGCCAAATATGCTCTGGTTCCATTCTTGGAACTCAACCTTGAGTCCAGGGCCTCACAGGTCCTCTGTCTGCTTTCTCATGTAGCCAAGACAGGAAATGAGGTGGCAAACCATCCTCAGCAGGCAGTGTGCAGAATGAGAAAAACCAATACAGCAAACTTTTAAGGCAAGCAGAAGCACACCTGGGGAGTGGTGTTTTTGGATATGGTATCTAAACCATTAATGAGACATGGGTTTCTTAACTCCCTCCAAGGTGATTTTTTAAATTGCTTTCACTATAAAAGAAGAGGAATGTGTGCCTTTGCCACAGGGTAGGCTAGGATTTACATGCTGTTTTATCAATCCTTCATCTTGCAGATAGTTACACATAAGCTTAAGTGTTATTTACATGAGTAAATATTCTTGGAAGTGAGACCTGAACAGAATCAGCTTCAAGTGAATGATATTATTTACAGAGATAAATTCATCTTGTAAGGTTTTTTGGTTGGTTGGTCGGTTTTGTATTTAAGAGCATGTGACACAGAAAACCAGTAAGGTATAAAAATAACTTATTATTCAGAGCAATCATAAAACTGAACCTCTGCCCTACCCAGATCCTAAACAAAACTTTATTGACTAACTACTGTTCTCTAGTATGTTAAAATACACTTGTATTTCAATATAAATATTGAAGGATTTCTCCATCTGGTTGACGCATTCTAGGTTTTCTCTTTCTATTCCAGCATCAAGATTGCCACAGAAATGTTTTTAAGCTGTATAGTATTTAGGCATAAAAACCATATCACTTCATTTAGATTTAGGGCATGAAGTATTTTACAAGAATTTGTGAGGTCAAAGCAGTTTTTAAAATTGCTATCCACAGTGCAGAGAATTTCAAATTTGGGTCTAGGATTCTAGTGAAAAGTCTTCAGAAGTTAGGGACTTATAAATCCTATTTAGAGCTTCAACTGAGATGTGCACATACCTCTGTACCTTGACTCTTCACTTTCAATTGCCAATAAAGCTTTCCAACTCATGTTTTATAAAAGTTAAACGATGTAGTAAAGCCTCCCACAAAAAAAATCAGTCTGTGAAATCACCAAAACAAAGGACTAAAGACCCAATACAGTAAAATGTGTAGTGCCCTTAGCACTAATCTTTTTAGTGAGAGGGTTCATGATTCATGATATTGGAATAAAAATTTCAGACAATCATTATATCATTTTTAAATGACCATAAGATTATTTGCCTAAATTTAAAGTAATCAATTCCTTGGAAAACTTAGATTCTGATCTTACAACCGTCTTACAAACGGATCTTTCCTTAGACTCACAATCTGTTTGTATTTCATTTTTATCTTTAAGTTTTGTCTTAGGCATATAAACAAGGACAGCAGACTGGGATCCATCGTTATAAACAGCAATACTCAGTGAAAGCATCAAAACTACTTTAATGAATGAACATACTATACATGGCATTTAGGTGATGCCCACTCCTTCTTGATGTGCTGAAGCAGGAGTTGTCTGGATAAATTGTAGCAGATTGCAGACAGGAAATCAGATCTCTAGTGATCTGATAGGAATCTCTCTTGTTTTTACTGGTAAGCACAGGCTTGGTTCAGAGCCATCTCAGGTCTTGTCTGAGTGCCTTCACAGAAGCTGGTTTTAACCATGACAACAATTTCCTGGTGACCTGTTGTCTCCCCTGTGTTGTCTTTGCTCTGGGACTGCCCAGAGCAGATCGCTGGGGGAAAAAGTAGCCATTGTAGGGGGGACATAGTCACTGGGGTACAAACAACCCCTCTGAAGTGAGGGAGAAATAGCATGTGTCTAACTAACTTTGCTTGGAGAGCAGTGATAAGGTGGCAGGCTGCGACAAGACAATATATAAAGATAGTTCCTAGAGGACTTTGAAGCTGAGAAGGAATTAACCTTGTATGTCTCATGGTGAAGAATTTGGGGTGATGACTGCTTGCTGTGTCACCCATGGTCTCGCTGTTTGAGGAAGGTGGTCACTATTGATGTTAGTACCCACAAGGACATTGCAAGAGTGAGCATAAGACTAAAGAAAAGGCTATTTGGAGGTTTTTGTACGTAACAGTTTTAGGGATATTACTCTTAATGAGGCATTACTGTATTAATTTGGATTATACATGTTAGTAGTACTGTAACTAGTCTAATGATAAATAACTGATATGTTTTGATTAGACTATCAAGATTTTAATTAGGCTTGCAATGAATCCTTGGCTTCATATATATGGCCTGTTCCCTTTTGACTGTAAAAGGCTTTTGAGAATAATTAAAGTATTTCCATCATTGCTACTGGCTGAGTGAATACCATACTTAAGGAAACAAATGTTGAACTTAATCAGGTTTTGATGAACTAAGCAACAGAAGAAATTCAGGTAGGACATACTGCCTTTTAAAAAAATGTTTGCAGTTGGATTCTCTCAGGAAGCTAGATTGAGCTGTTGGAGTAGGTCATTTCACTGGGAAGAATGATAGGACTCAATGAATGGGCAGAAATGAGTAAACAAGAAAGTAGAGATCAGTTGGCTTGAGAGTACTATGGTGAAACTACCAGATGTACAGGAACTTGCCTCATTATTCCCTCTACCTGGTGTCCCAAAACTATCACACTGTTCTGGGTCTGCAAAACAAAGGAGCACCTAATAATGAGAAATACCTAAAGCTATGGGGTTCACAATCACCATTTAAAGACAGCAGTAGAAGTATTCATAATCACCCTGCCAGAGGAGAAGACAATTATCTGCCATCCTGAAATACGACCTTCTGAGTGTGAACCTTCAAGAATGGTAGCTTGGTCATGCCAAGTCTCCTAATGTTGCATCTCAGCATTAATGACAACGCAGACTGTTGGAGGACATATGGCTTATTCCATGACACTGATCTTTTGTTGAGGTATAAAGATGCTTTCTTCTGTCATCTTTAAACCAAGAAGGGCCAGTTTGAAGAGATACTTTACATATGAATTCAAAACAGCACAGGAACTGAAGAGAAGGGATCTGAAATCTTGCTTTACAACCAAAAAAATTGGTTAATCAACATCACAGAACTGGTGAAACAAGTCAATAGAATTGGAAAGCTGGTAGAATAGAAATAGTTTATTCAGGAAGCACGAACAGGAAAAAAGGAAACCAATATTACACTGTAGATCAAGAACACTTTGAAGTCACTCTCTGAAGCTGAGAAAGAGGTGAGAGGCAAATTTGTTGCATTTCTCTGGGTGAAGATAAAAGGAGAAAGAACAAAAGAAATGTCCTTATCAGAAAGAAGCTGTAGATGAAGTTTTTTGATCACACAACAGCAGCAACCAAAGGATGACAGCAATAAGGGACTAAGTGCCTAATTATTTATTGGAAAACGGTATGTAGGGCACAGTCCTACAGAATGTATGGAGGGCAACGTTGGTAGGGTAAGTTAGAGAGGTTCAGTTGTGCAGAGAATGTTAAAATTCATCCTGGACTGCCTGAGAAGTTATCAAGATCATATCTAATTCTACAGCAACATTCAGATTGTAACATTGATGCTCTAGATTTAGAGATATTTTAACATTGTTTGCCAGGATGAAAAATATCCTCAGACATAACATTTCTTTAGAAGTTCTTAATAGCATCTTGCATTTATTCCCTGATTTTACTATTCCCAAATCAACAACTGTATAGATTCTTTCTGCCTTTTATTATGAGGAAGTTAGATTCCTTTCATTTCCCTTTTTTTAAGGTTTGTTTTGTTCATTTTCAATAGATTCAGCATGTTATTTCCTCTGAATAGATAGGTTTTTCATTTTCCTACACAAGGTCTCACATTATATCAGATATCTGTTTCAAACAAGTAACCTTTGAAGTTAATTTTTGTTTCCGGTGAATCTTTCTAATATTTCTTTTAATGTGGAGAGCAATAACAATGGCAATCATTTTTATTCCTTGCTGCTATTCTCACAGTCTCCAAAATCATCATATCTATCTCATTCTATTGCTGGGATTAAAATATTTCTCTGTACAGCACCTGAACTGATGATAATTCATAGAATCATAGAATGGTTTGGGTTGGAAGGGACCTTAAAGATCATCTAGTTCCAACTCCCCTGCCATGGGCAGGGATGCCACCCACTAGATCAGGTTGCCCAGGGCCCATCCAACCTGGCCTTGAACACCTCCAGGGATGGGGCACCCACAGCTTCTCTGGGCAACCTGTTCCAGTGCCTCACCACCCTCTGAGTGAAGAATTTCATCTGAATATCTAATCTGAATCTACCCTTTTTTAGTTTAAAGCCATTACCCCCATTCCATGATATGATATTCTAGGATATGAACTCCCTCAGCCTGTCTTCATAGGAGAGGTGCTCCAGCCCTCTAATCATCCTTGTGGCCCTCCTCTGGACTTGCTCTAATAGGTCTGTGTCCTTCTTATGCTGGGGGCCCCAGAGATGAATGCAGTACTCCAGGTGGGGTCTCACAAGAGCATAGTAGCAAATTACTAACAGCCAGAAATTTAAACATCAAAAATAGTTAATAATTTAAACTACTTATGCACAGATCATTCCTTGCCATTTTCTATTGATTGTTTAGTTACACAGAACTACTTAATTTGAGGAGGAGAAATGCTTTGGATATGATTGCCCTTTTCTACTGGAAAAAGAAGAAAAAGAGTCTGGGAAGAAGGGAAAGCTGAAACAGGCTTGGAGGATGTCATTAGTACAGCATCTTGCATGCCCTCCTGTCCTGGGGTGCAGAGCTTACCTGACCACCACACTTGCTTGCAGAATGAGAATAAGCTTTACACTGACTAAAAAACAGATGAGTGAAGTCATGCGCAAACCATGTAAGACCTGTACAAGGGGAGGCCTGCTTACAACAAGCTCTATATATCCATTCATCTTCGTTAAAGGGCACTTTCTCTTAAAGTGCTCTTACTCAGACAGCAAAATCATTTCCTGACCTCGAAAGTTTTGTGTATCTTCACACCCAGTCTCTCAGACTTTTGTCCTCACTGAAGGATGACTGTAGGATGGAACTAAGGAGAAAAGCGATAAGCATTTAGGATAACAATCTTTCTTGGAGGAAGCAAGGGATAAAATGAAAAATCAAGCACAAGGTTTTGGATACATTTTTGGCATTTCAGAAAGCAATATTATTGTCCTTTAGAATAAGATTTATTTTGCTCTCTCTCTTGTCTATCTTCCTCAGATAAACATATCACTTTTTTTTTTTTAACTTGGTCTTAAAACACTTGTTGTATAAAGCTCTCAGCACTGCACAAATCTGTTTAGGCAAAGAAAACATTCTTGCCTTCCTTGTATTTAAAATTGGAATTGGCATAAAATTTTCTGCAAGAAATAGATGCAAAAGAACCTGTATATGATTAGGAAAAAATTAGACCATGCAAGGTTTCTGAAATGGCTTGCTCGTGCTACTAAACCTGGAAGTGTATAATATTTTGATTTGTGTTTTCCTGAAAGGTCAGCAACTGGGATGAAGACTTAATCTTAATGACTAAGTATTAATGAGTCTTAATACTGATACAGTACAGTAATAAAATCCTTTGCTGATAATAATTTTTTTGGGTGTTGCTTCAACTTGTTAAAAAAAAAAAAAAAAAAAAGGTTTGCCCAGTTTAATGTTCTGCACCATAAACTTCAATATGTAGACAACCATTGCATAGGATTTTAAAATTACAACATGAAAAAATATTGGTATTGTGAAAGAAATAGTCACATTTTCTTTGTGAACAACCTTTATTGCTCATGACCATCTGTAAAATATTCAAAGAATTTATAAAAAGCAGATGGGTTTGTTGGTTAAGAGTTACTATCCAAAACTACGTTCAAGAGGTTGGAAACTATTTCAAAGGCCTTTGCATCTCAGGGGTTTTAAGATAACACACCAGCAGCAGTTGTGCTTCAAGATGCTATTGTGTTCAGGCAGACAACGGCAGTATCTCCAGAATTTTTGAAAATATATTTACAGTTTGGTAGAAGTGAGGAAGTAACAGAAAAGTTCCTTCAACTTCCAAATCTTTTTTTTCTTTAAATGAATCTCTGAATGATGACATCTGGAATTTGTTTCTCTATTTTGCATAGAAAGACAGGTGGAAACAAATGGTCATTTTCATTTTCCACTAATTTATTACAGACATCTCAGGAAGTTAACATTGAATTACTGGCAGATAAAAACAGAGTGTCAAGCATCAAATAATTTGATTATGGCTTTTTTTTTTTCTTTTTGGTCAAAATTTCTTAATGGAGTTTAATTTCTGTTCATTAAATAATCAAACAGGAAATGGTTTATTCTTTTTTTCAATAGTGTAATAATGAGCAACTGTTAGAAATGCAACAATATTTCCATAGATTGTGGCAACAGTTGCCATAGAGAAAAATATGTCATTTTCATTTAAATCTTCGCTCTTCTCAAATGAAACAGAAGTTAATACATTGTCCCACCAAAAGATTGTATTTTAGCTTTAGGTAAATCCTCAGTTACAACAAAATGTATTATTTTATTAACAGTCCTGTGATTTATTTTAACTTGCCTGACTTTTGTTGCTTCTGTCACCTAGTCTTTTCTGGTAGTCCTAGCAACAGGGGAAAAAAAAAAAAAAAAAAAGTTGTTAGAAGCTTTTCTGTAGCTGGCTTGATTATTCACATTGCTGGCATTCTGATAATTAACCACGAGCAGTGGAGAAACCTCTTCTGTATAAATGATAATATGTCTTACTGTAGCAGATTCCTCTACAGATTCATAAAAATATCTCAGTTCACCCTTACATTATGATTACTCTCTCTGCTCACCTTCACTTGTGTTTCAGGCTTATAAACCCCATACTCAATGTCCCATAAAACCAATATTTATTCCACCATGGAGTAAACTCATGTTTATTTCACCCTGTCTGAAATGAAACAATCTCTAAATAGCAAAGCATTGAATAGATATGATGATGTCTTTGGGGAAGAGACCTATTCTTGAAGTAAATTTTCACTTCAGTGGTGATGGAAAGCCTTTGTGCCCAAAGTGTGCAGTTTTACAAAATATGGGATATCTAAATGTGTATTCTGAGTTAGGATGAGGTGACTTATCTTCAGTATACTTATATCCACTTCCAGATATTTAAGAAAATCAGGTTATCTTTAATAATACATCAAGTGGCTAATTTTTTAGTTCCATTCCATGAACTCTTGGATTTATTCATTGTTAGGAATCATTATATGTTAAATGAAAGGCAAGAAGTCTTGACTTTTAGCCATCGATTCTTAAATCCTGAAGTAAAGCTGCAGTTAGAGGCCTAACCATAATAACTATGGAGTAGCACAGCTTTGAACTCCTCAAGATTTACTGTGACAGGCACACTTTTATTATGTAATGAACTGCCATAAAAAGGAACATAATGAAAATAAGAAGCAATGCTTCATAATGTGAAGTGTTCTTTGCTTTTTCCAATATAATGACAGTTTTTAAAAATCTTAATATTTTATACTTGTGCATGTGAAGACAATATTTGGTTTTGTGGGGAGAGCTAAACTGAGTTTCAAATCAGACATTTGTTCTGTCGGCCTAGGACAAAAGTTGAAAACTAAACTCCATTCTGAGCACACCCCTTAACAATCTGGAAATCACAACTGTTGAAAACATTTCTATTTGAGTATAGCTTAGCTACTATCTCATGCTTTATATAATATGTGCAAGTTATACTTTTTGAATTTCTGTTTCTCTGACTTCATTACGTTCCTAGGAATATAGGAAATTCGATTTCATAGTGAAGAACGGTTTTCTCGCTACAAAAGATGCAGTACATCAAGATAATGACAGGTACAAGAATAAGTCATCACATTCTCTCAGCATATAATACATCCATCACAATGTGATTTTCATCTGTACAATTCTTTGTTTCTTCTTGAAAAAGCACAGGACAGAGTCATAAACCCTACTTTCAGCAACTGCTGCTGGAGAAGTTGGGATGTGGAAGAAGTAGTAAGTTTGATCATTAAATAGTCTTGCTGTTTTCTTTTTATATTTAAAGAGTTAAACCTGATTTAATCTTTGATTTTTTTCCAATTGGCTACAGCTTAACTGTAGGGATCTTTCATGAGCTTTTGCTGATTTTCTATCTGCTTTTTGTTTTTTCAGTGCTTTGATTACTTCCCAATTTCTTGTAAAATTTTCTTTTTTTCTGTTTGCTTTATTTTCCATCATTCAATATTGTGCATTTCACCTTCTCTTGTTATTTTTTATTTGTCAGAAAATTTGAAAATATCAACCTGCTGTTGAAAAGACTTGCATAAATAGGTGACCTAATGCTGCAGTTAAATGGAATGACTGCAACTGACTTCATTTGGAGTGAAATCAATCATTCTGGCACCTTGAAAATCCTCAGCTTCTCACATATTTTTTTCCAAAGATGAGAGGATGTTCTTCTGTTTTCACAGCTGCTGTAATTGTTATTGCTTTCCATTGCATCAAATTTCCTTTTTACAAGAGTGTATAGCTACATTTTACATGTATTCATATGTTAGGTTGTCATTGCTCCCTGCCAAAATTTACCCTTCATAGATTTTGTATTTATATCTGAATTTTTCTTTTTGAATTAATAGCATATTACTCTAACTTCTGACTTCTTCAGCTGTCTGTGTTTAAAACAACAAAAACTGTGCATTTGTTATAACAATTTATATCATGAGTATTTGATGTAACTGATTAAATTTGATATTTGCACACACTTTATTCATATGTTGTCTTAGGATTCTACACACTCATGGGTGCCATAGGCCCCTCGGTTGTTCATAAAGGTACACTTTTCAGAGCATAAAACCAATCAGCAGATTTATTATGCTTTGCAAATAAATTCCAAAGGAAGAATGTCCTTTGCTTTTTAGATGTGTGAATGCTTGAGGTCAGCCTTTGATTATATGCCAGGTGCAAAAAGAACTTCAGATCCACATATAAGAAAACAGGGATGAAAATATACCCGCTTTCAGATGCTCCCTTGCAATGAGTGTATTTAATACTTTAAAAAGTTAATCACTTCAAAAGTTAAATTCCACAGGACCTGTTCTTTGCTGACAGAATTCCCTAGGTAACACAGTTTCAATGGATGGTTAGTCTATCTTGCCACTAGCTTGAAACTTACATACTTAGTTAAAACTGAAGGAACCAGGAGAGGTCCTGGAGTGTAAAGTGTTTCCTTTGCACTTCTAGCACATTCATTTCATAAACCATCAGCCATAGCAAAGCTGTCACAAGGTAATGCTTTGCTATTGAGAAGGAGTATGTGGTATGTTTGGAAAGACAGATGAACCATTCTGAATGGTATCAGTATTGGTCTGTAATTCTGCTCTATGCCAGCCTTTGAAAACAGAAAGCAGTGAGAACTGGGAAGACAAACTTTGCGTTTACCTTTGCATGACTCAGTGTGTTGTCTGTCCCAGCAAATGCACTGTCCTTCTCAGTGTCCCTTAAAATAGACATATTACTATAGACACTAAAACATGAAACACTACATCATAATAAGTATCCCATAAGTCAGTGGCCCGGATAAGAAAGAGTATATCATTAACCATTTATAAATACCAGATGGGAAGTTTAAATTTCTCATTCCTGTCTCAGAGTCTACTTAGAGCTCTCTCAGTCTTTTAGTCAAATGCACATATTAAAATCTCTCCTTGAAGCGTCTGAGGCTGAGAACATTTTATACAAAAAGAATTAACAGAATGAGGTAGAATGGTTTTGGTAAATGATTTGTGTGAAAACTAGGTGCCATGAAAGCTGCTGGGTGTTTCAGTATTGATGCTACAAGGATGATGGTTACCCTTCCTAAGATTCACCAGTGTGATGGATTGGGCCCAGCTGAGAGCCACACACGCAGACCCAGCTGCTTGCTCACTCCCAGCAGGACAGGGAGAGAAAACAGGAAGGACAGGAACGAGAAAGATCATGGGTTAAGCTAAAGACAGGGAGACAGCTTACTAACTGCTACTGCAGGCAAAACAGACTCACCTTGGAGAAAATTAATTTATTACCAAATAAATTAAATATTACTAATTACTAATTTGGGTAGTGGGAGACAAAAAGACAAACATTAAAACAACAGCTTTCCTTCCCCCTTTCCAACTGCCATCCTTCATTGCCAACTCCTCTCCTCCCACCCTTGTTATCACCACAGTTTACGCTCAGTCCTTTCAGCAAGGAACTGAGCAAAGGTATGGGCTAGGGTCAGTACGTGGTGGTTTCTCTCTGCTGCTCCCTTCTTCTCACACCTTTCCTCTGCTCCACATGGGGGATCCCTGCTCCAGTGCCTGGAGCCCCTCCTGCCCTCCTCCTCCTCTCCCCCAGGTGCCGGCAGGGCTGTTTCTGCCCCTTTTTCCTGGCTGCCGGGCAGCGTTTTGCCCTCTCTTCCGCAGGCTGTCCCCGAGGCGCCCACCCGTGGCTGCTGGGCCCGGCCGTGCCCTGCGGTGGGGCCGTTGGAGCCGGCTGGAACCGGCTGTGGCCGGCACGGGGCAGCCCCGGCCTTGCCTTACACAGCAGCCCCACAGTGCCCCACTACCAATGCCAAAACCTGCCACCTACACCCAATCTAACCAGCAACAGATTGTTTTTCTCTGTGCATTTATCCTACTTAGGGGACAGTATTATTATATTCTTCAGGTGAGACCCTAGAGTCCATGCCTCTATGAATGATTTGTCTGGGGTCAAATTCTCAGATTGATAAAATTCACGATTTGAACTTCATGGTTTAAGAGGAAAAAAAAACAAAAAAAACAAAAAAACAAATGGATTTGGAAAAACACTGGGGAATTTCCTACACCTACTTACTGACCATTTTAAGTTATGGCAACAATATTGCAGTGCATCTAGGTAGAATGCTAATACTGAAAGATAATGCTGAGGGAATGTCATTGAAGACATTCACCTACCATAATTGCTTACAGCTTCGGAACACAACTATGCAACTTTACATTTTAATTTGGAGAATGAAGGCTGAACTGTGTTTTGGGCAGCAGCAAACTTACGTTGCTGTTATGTTGCAGTAAACCGTAGGCCCCAACCTGCAAATACACAGGGAACATTTTATCTTCACTTTCAACTTTGCTGTGGCCTTGTGACTTCAGAAAGACTCTTCATTCAAATTACATCTGTTTAAGGGGCATACTATAAATATGTCATTCTGCTTTTCCTATCTGTTGTATCAGAATAATCTTTATCTGGCTTTCTTAGCATCAGTATAGATCTGCAGTAACTCCATCTTCCCACAGTTCTTCATGGCATATGATTCTTGTCAGAAAGGGTTACTGGAGAGAGGCAAAACTTAACAAAGACAAACCCTTTTGCTGTTGAACTGGCAATTTCCAATCTCAACTTAGATGTCCTAAAGGATCTGTAGTATTTAGGGAAAACGTTGGAGATGACACAACTCACTTGGTCCTCCTTTATCTCACAACAAAGCTTCCTTCCTGCAAAATGATGCTTGAAACCTCAAAGGATCTGTTTTATACCTGTTAGAAAATATCTGAGGGGCATCAGAGATGTCTGACACACTCCTGCTCCACAACTCTTCATAGGTGCAGGAGGGCTAAAGTGCACATTAGCTTTGTACTAATAATCTCTTCACAATGTTGTATGTATGGTTAAACAGAGTTAGATTTTTATCCATACTATTTCCATTCAAAGCAATCTATTAATTTTTCATTGCCTCCAGGCAATTCTGTAGATCGACTTGTGAGAAGATAGCAGTAAACAGCTAAATAAGCTGTGTGTCTCACTGAATCAAATAGTTGAAAGTTCTGTCTGTATCGTTTTTATTCCTGTATCCTTACTGCCCATCGTTGACAGTTTCTGGGTCTTTATGCAATGATCATTATGAAGTCTGTGTGAGGTCACATATTTTAAAGTCCTTTAATTTTAAATTACTTTAAAAGTGAACTACTTGTTTTGTCTTCCAGAATTTTAACTGAACTGTTAATTTGGTAAATTTTAGCTTCATTTGGTTTGATGCATACAAATATCTGCTGCAGTATTGTATAACTACTGTCCTTCAGAAACAAGGAAAAGAATGACCTCTGTGCTTAGTTTATATAAATCAATGTATTTTTATGCACTACATTAATTTCCTACTGACAGAGGATCTAGTCAAAATTTTTATCTCACAAGGCTGTTCTAGTGAGGGATTAAAATATATAGATCTGACCCTACTGTTGCCCATATACCTACCATACACATCAGCTTCTCAATAAAGGAACTGCTGTCCCTGTGAGACAAGTTAGATGCAGTTAACTTTTCTTTCTTTCAGATATCATTCTCTAATAACTAAATTGAACAAATAAATAAGACAAGTATATTAAATTAGCACAACAAAAAGCTTAGGATAAGCTGGCACAATTTCTGTGCTTATGTGAAAGAAAAGGAGACTCAGAGGTTATGTGCAAATCCTGTTCTGCATACTACCTCCACATGAAATTCAAACTTCTCCTTGGTCTGGCTTTTCTATTTGGTGAAATCTTCTCTATCTTGGTGAATGACAAAAGTATTGCTTTGGAACTGACACCTCCTTTACCTCACAAATGCAAACGTTCTATAAGAGCTAACAGTTCACAGTAATCAACACTTATTGTTGACTAGGGATTTCCTGGAAGCTGACCATTGGCTGAAGGAGCATTGTCAGTATTCCATATTTTGAATATTTCTTTTAAAGATATGTGCTTGTCAATGTTCTTATTTTCCTCTTAGTGCTCTGTCTTCTACTCACCTTTTTGTTTTTCTAGATCAATTCCCTTTTCCTTCCTTGCACTTTCGCTTCATGTCTTGGCATCCTGCTGCTGAGCTCTGCATTATCCAAAAACATCCCTTCTTCTTTCACAAACTGCAGCACAAAAGATTATTGGATAAGGGTATATAGACAATGGTTTTGTCAACCAGTAGGTGAGGCTTGGAATGCTTATACTGACTACATGCAGAGCCTGAATGAATAAAAACTCAAGCATGCAACAGGATGGAACAAGATCAAGCCACCCAAATCCCAGCATCTTGCCTTATTTTCAACACTGTTCTGGATGGTAATACTTTTCTTCTACATCTTTTGCACTGCTATGTCTAAATGCCTCTGAAATTTGTAACTTTCTATTCGATTTCTTGTCAAAATTCTTCTTAGCCCTGTCCTTTACTTCTTGTGTCCTGTCCTATGCTATTTCCTCTTCTACCCAAATCTTTTCTTTCTGTTCCTAAATTCAAATTTGAGCCAGCTGTTTTCCTCACTACATCACAGACACCAGGGTAGCCTTTCTGATTCCCAATTAGTATGTACTGCCAAAAAATGTGAAGTTTTAATTTTAGCGTATCTTATTTTCTAATGTTCCACTAGTAGTGATACTGTTGGGTGGATTGCATGGACTGGGTTCTTTTTAGGGCTTTGCCTACGGAAGGCTGTTTTAAGCCACTTTTTTTATTATAATAAAACCACGGAAGTGCATAACTACCTTTTGGTTTTTTTGTTTTTTGTTTTTGTTTTTGTTTTTTGTTTTTCCCTAGTGCAGCATAATCTATTTTCTTTGTGAATGGACCTTTGTGACTCTATTTTTTTTTTTTTTTTTTCATTTTTCAATGAGTCATTCTGGATTGATTACTAGGCTCAGGAGAGGATGGGCTGTTATGGTACTTTTTGAAAAGCATTTGGAATTTCTAAAATACAGGATTATTCTCTCCACAACATTCCATATTTTTTTCCTCAAACCCCTACCACCATCAAATTCCTAAATTCATATAAATGCTAAAATTGGTTGGTAGACAACATGTCATCACACAACATCAATTCTGAATGTGTGCAGGTGGCTTTTCAGGGTGTTCATAGGAAGCAGAAGATCACTTGCACAGTCATTCAGTTAGAAGGTGAGGAAAGTAGTCTTGCATGATTTATGTCTGGTATTTTGTGAGAACAGCTTCAGCTGAGGGGGTAGTATTTAGTTTGGACCTAGCCTAGGTGAACTGACTTGTAAGGCCACCTAGTACGACAAAAAAGAACGCAACGTAACAAGTATGCTGAAAGATTTACTGTTATAGGAGAGGAAATCTTTAGAAAGATATATATACTACAAGTCCCTTGTGCTGACACATTACAAAAATTGCACATTTAAAATGCAATCATATTGAAAAATACTGAAAACTCCAAAAATAACAAGAAAAAATAATAGCATGATTACTATGAAGTGCTATAGAGTACCAGTGCTGTAAAGTATTGCCATTGCTATGACTAAACAGCTCCAAAATTAAGTAATGCAAGTAAGGAAAAATGTACGTGTTCTGGAGAATTGGTTAGGAAAAAAAAAAAAGGACAGGGGGGACTGTCTAGGAAAAACATTTCATTGAAGTTTGGATGCAAGAACTAGAATGTAGATTAAGGATGTATAAGGAGTTAGTGCTCTATTAGGCAACATAAAAAAAACAATAGACAGACAGTGTTAAGATCTGATTTGTCATGCCATCAAGCCTTGAAATTAAGGACAGGCATTGTTGGTACCATAACACAGTCTATAACTTAGCAAAACCAATCGCAATAGCAAAACATAGGATATAACATAGCAATTAATGTTTATTGGATGAGGTGTCTTTTAAGCTGCTGTTGTTTAGACTCCTTGTGTCTGCACTTAGACTCCCTGTGTATGCTGGGAGCAGTGCCATTAGGTCACAGCAAGAGCAACATGTAGACAGGACACGATGGACAGGAAGGGATAAAGGTCACTGTGCAGCTGTTATCACCTGCAGCTTGCTGCCTCCTGCAGCCATTGTCTCCTGCATCCTTGCATGTTAATTGCCTGGCAGGTTCTTCAGAATCCACTAACTTGTGGAAATGGCATAGACCGAGCTTCCAAGCTGGAAGTTATCAGTACATCAGTTTACCCAAAGAGCTTTTGAAGTGGATCCAACAGTAGCAAGACTGCTGAGGCTTTTCTGCTTCCCCGTGTGGTGCAGGGGACATCCGCACTTTGACAGGCAAGGAAGGATGAGCGCCCTTGCCCTCGGCAAAGTAACTGTTTTGCTTACAGGCACAAGTTACAAGTCAGAGAAGTTGTGAGTTAGACACTACATGAATTACTGAAGTGATGAGTTAGTGAATTCACGTTAGACTAGCCTGTACAACGGAGACTGAGCCCTTGTTTTGAAGTGTTTGTTTGTTTTCTTTCTTAATGAGCTCATAAATTAAATTTTAATTTACAGAGTATGTTGTCCTGTAAATTTGAGAGAATCCAACAGACTGTGACACTTCTCCTAGCACTTGCTACAGTCCCACACCACTCTTTTGCAAACAGTATCTTTTTTTTTTTTGAGGCTAGGACTGCCAATTTTAGAAGTTTAAAGTCCTATTTTCTTTTCTGCCTGTCTGGCTTGTTGTAAATATTTAAAGTATTTCTTCTGGGGGAGGTAAGGTTTGGACAGTGAAACTTTAAAAGACTTTTTACTTGCACGGTTTCACGATAAGGATGTGCTCTCACTGGCTCCCAACATTTTCCAGACTCCTGAGGAGTATCCTCTAGTTCAGCGGCTTCGTTTTGGCTTTGCTGCTGACTGAATTCCTGGCTCTCTGTGTATCATTTATAGTACTAACACAGTAGACTTTTGCTATTCTATGATCCTATAGCATCTGTCACATTGGGTATTGGTGACTCAAACCCAGGAAGATTACGGGTCTCCTGTAAGCCATACCAAGTCTATTAGTCTGCATTTAAATAATTTACCAGTAAAGAGAGCTTCTGTATTGAAGTAGTTCCTTTTAAAAATTTCATTTTGCTAGCGTGTATTGATGTTAACATTCTGAATTCCTCTATTTATAAGGGAAATCACCCCTTGAAATGTAACAGAAAAACAGCATTTCTTGCAACAGTCATTTTTGAACTAGCAGCTGGTTTCTCTTCCATGTGTAAGGATTGGAGTTTTATTTAGGCAGTGAATGTAAACCTCAGCTAAAACTAGAAAGTACTGTGGTCAAATGCTTATTCAATATTACTTCTGTTCTGTGACAGTAAATTAAAATTGGTAATTGCAAGTATTGCATCCTACTGAGGATACCTAAGAGATTTAAGAATGACTGTGAATTCATGCACAAGAATCCTGTAACGTATTACACACTTAACAGAAGACAAATCCAGTATGTCATAGTGCATATTTGAACCAGATCCAAATACAATGATTATTTTGTTGCTAAGGAATATGCTTTCTTTCAACGTATAAAGTAGAAATCATAGCTAATCTTTACTTGATTGTGCTTTTATCATTTAAGATAAGTTTAGAAACTTGTTTGTTTTTTTTTTGTTTTGTTTTGTTTTTTGTTTTTTTCTGGTAATACTGTTGTGAATAACGTCATAAAAAGGGTTGCATACTGCAACCTTAAGAGTTGATCAGACTATTAATTTTTTCTATCAAACCATATAACTCTATGATTCTATCTCCATTTAACCAGTTAATATCCAACACTTTGCAGGCTGTCACCTGCAAAGGAATAATGGAAAGGCTATTCAGAGAGTGACGTAGCAAAACCTTGTCAAGCCCCCAGTCTTTAAAAATAAATTGATAAGCACCTTCTTCCCTCCCTCATTAACAGCAACCTTTTCTCCCATGCTCAACAAAAATCCGAGCAATAAATAAATAAATAAATATGAGCTTCAAGCACAGATTAAAATTAAATGCACTTGGCAATCAAAATTTATTCCCAGTTCAAACTCTAATACACAGAGTTCTATCAGGGCTAGGTAATAATATAAGGAAAAAAAAAAAAAAAAGGAATAATACCTGCTGGTCCCTGTGACAGTGTCAGCAATGAGATTAAATAATTGAACTGTCCTAATTTATGCTGTAAGCAATGCTTTCCCTGGAGTAATTAATGTTCAAACAGAAGCAAAAACAAATGCAAAACCAAGCCTGTGTGACATGATTAAGATAGTTTCAGGATTTACTTTTCTATTAGTGTTGACTATATAAAGCAAAAGCTCAAGTAAACATCTAGGCCTGAACAAGACTCTCAGCTACAGTAGCTGTCTAGCATCTTTGCTGTCTGCAACTTTTCCTAAACTCTCTCTCTTTGGTTGGTTGCTTGCTTGCTTTTGGTTTTGGTTTATTTTCTTTTTCCTTCTTTTAAAAGTTCTAGATGAGATAAGCCAGAAGAATAAACAGAGCTTTTCTGAGGAATCCATAGGTAATTCACCAAGGTGCACAATCAGGCAAAGGAATTTAGCCAAGAGGTTGGCTGATAAGGATTTTTTTTTATAAACTGATTAGAATTTTACTAATAAGCTTAGTTTGCAATCATGTTATTTTGTGTCTCACCTAATCACTTCTTAGAAGTGTTTTTACTAGAAATGAAATTGAAAGATAAAGTACTCTCCTATACATCATGTTTATTATTATATTGGCATGCCACAGCCCTGTCCAGTGTACAGATTTTTGTTTTATCCATATCTTTGCTAGCAACAGTAGGACCAGCAATGAATTTGTTTTGAATTGTTTTTGTGACAAATAGATTGGTCTCCTGGTTTTGTAAGAAACTGCAGGAATTATACAATGGTAGTCCAACAGTGTTGGATTAGGTGCATGGAGAATATCATTAGCTGAGAACATCAGCAGAGAGTAAGACTCTGTAATGTTAGTGAGATGACAAAAGAATTTAGGTACCCAAAGTTGTTAATATGCAAGTCCAAAATTTAGATTTTTTTCAAACCCCTGTAGAATTGTTGAAAATCTCAGGAAAAATAAAGTCTTTCATAGATACGTACCTGAATTCATAATTTCCATGTTCATTTGACAGTTCAGAAACCTTTTTCTCATGTCAGATTCCATAGTTAATGAACTTCACTGCAAGTGTAGTGAAACACTTCAGGTACGCATGGCTGAGCAGCTCAGGATCAATATCATATTTAAGTATGAATGAATGACTAAATGCAAAAGGGTAAATGCATGAAAGATAAGTAGTTCCTCATGCAGAAAATGGTGCCAATGATTCCCTTTTCTAAGTGTATAACACAGATTAACGATTCATTTGTGTTTGGTCTCTGACCAAATAGACCTTGGATTATCTACACAATGGCACAGCTCCCATATGATTGCTGTGGAAAACATCTCCAGAAACAGAGAACCAGAATAGCCGTATACTTACAGTACTCTTGTAGGAAATAGCATGTGTAGGCTTGTATTCTCACTTAGAGGAAATAATTGAATTTAAATCAGCTGCACGCCCATGAGTGGCATTAGTAACATTAGATGGCATTAGTAACCAATGTAGTTAAATGGGAGACCTGCTTCATTCTTTGAAAGAATGGACATGTGTGTCGGTCTACCCTGATAAAGAGTTCTGCTCTGTGGCTTCTAGGATGGGGCACGCCTAGAAGTTGCAGAATCCCATCTGCAGCCCCCCATCTATACTTATACTAGTAATCTAAAGAGGACCAATGCAAAAGTATGAGAATGACATGAAATAACCTTTACCATTTAATTCCTAGCCGATTCCTTGGCACAATTTTGGCCTGTGCTAGCTAGTATTACCCCAGCCAATGCATAGTTTAAGGGATGGTATGGACCAAGAACTTTTCCCAGTAGGCAATTTGTGTGTGGCTCCCTAGGGAGTCCAGCAAAGTGGACCTTCTTCTTGTCTGAACGGCCATAGGACTGACTCTTGCCTGTTTTAAGCCCTTAAAAAGTCCTTAAAACTATTCAGATTGGTGGAATAAAAGCTATGGTTTCAGCTTTCTGAAATTTGAACCACTTTTGATGGTAAGGTAAGGTAAGGTAAGGTAAGGTAAGGTAAGGTAAGGTAAGGTAAGGTAAGGTAAGGTAAGGTAAGGTAAGGGCCATCTCTGGACATAGTAAAAGGAGGTAATCAGAAGGTGAGCCAAGTACTTCTTTATTTGCAATAATGAATACTTACACCCAGAGAGTAAGACTGATTCATGTCTTGCTGCCAGCTCAGCAATAAGAATGAAATCAAATGAAGTCTTTCCATTCACTTAGTTTTTGTGGTTTAATACTTGTCCATTATTGTCAACCACAATTCCCTGGCTAGTGCCAGGGACTTAACTTTCTAGATATGAAGAGACCAGTACGTGATGTCCAACGTAGATGTGGGTGTGAGAACTATCATTTTTGTTATCTATATATTTCAATTTCTGTACGTATCTATTTGCCTTCCTGAGAAAATGAGGTGAATTTAGCTTTCTGCACTCTAGTTACTTCTATTTTTCTTTTATTCATTTGTGACTGGGGCATTAAAGCACTGAATGGGGTCCTCATTTTATTTTTATGTAAGAATATAAATACACTCTGCAACTGTGTCTCCTGGATGCACTGTTCAATGAAATGTTCAAGTGCTGTATTTTTTATATGACGCTCAATTTTGTAAGCTAAGCAGTAGTGTAAAGTGGTCTGAAGGTCTGCTTGTTTTCAAAGATAATTGTAAATATTCCTGAGACTTTTACGAATTGTGATTTATAACATTAACATATTTACTGGGCAGTTTATATTTGAATTTATTAGTATAATATTCTGAGGTAATGCAAATTCTTGCCTGGGACAGAAGGATCATAAAGACAGCCTTAGTGCTTTGTGACATGCTGAAATGACAGCTTTCACTTCAGTATATGCAAATTTCTATAAATATAGTGTCACCTTTGCTTTGCTGTCAAAGGTTTTCCATTTGAAAATACATCCAGTTACCCCTGCAGCTCAGTAGGACAAGCAGAATATTTTGGTTTCTGAGGAAAGCAATAGGAAAATGCTATCTCAACTTGCTGCTTAAACACCTTACTTTTGCTTTGCTGACATGTGTACATATGGAAAAATAGCCAACAATCAAGATGGAGAACACAGAAATGCAAAAGTATTTACGGAGGGTATCCAGAGTAGTCAACATAAAACTGGTAAGACTACTCCAGAAGTGAGCAGGGTCGAAGCTAATTTGGGATTGGGTGCAGAGTAATGGGATGCAAGATGGCTAAGCAGATAAAGGGTCTAGCTGAGCTGAAAATGGCTGGGGAAATATAGGCTCCATAGGGTTCCCAGTGCATTTTCCCTTTCTTCAATTCAAGTCTTCAGAAACAGGCTGTTAAAGAGACAGCAGGGAAAACAAAATGCCTCAGGAACACCATGGCCTAATTCCAAGTTACAGGGAAGACTTCAGTGAGTTGTTTCTGTTTGTGTTAAGTCACTTTCCAGGTGGATAGATATAATTCTTCATTCCTCCAGCATGTTTCTGCTCAAGCATCCATGGAAAGTACAATAGTATCTGCAAGTGAATCTTCTTGCAAAACTCTGAATTTTGCCTATATAAAGATATTAAACAATTTATTCATTTTGAGGGGGGGAAACTAACATCTGATACTTTAATGAGGATATATGTTCAGTCACGGGAAGTGTTTCAAATGGCCGGTACAGAAGATGGAAATTCCTTCTCACACTAGTGGCTGCTATTAAGGCATAACCTTTGTTTACTTTGAGCATTAATATCTGTCTTCTGTAACTTGTGTGGTTGTTTTACCCAAGTAAAGGATATGAAATGATGCTACACCATGTACCCATGCTGTCCCTGGGGACAGGGATGGGGACAGGCGAAGGGCAGTTAGATGGTAGGTCTGAAAGGCCCACAGGCTGGAAACACTCTCCCCAAGGAGACAAGATGGAAGGGGGCAGCCGTTAGCTGCACTGCCTCTGAGCTGGCCCTGATTCCTGGCAGTCAAACCCACAGGCAAGGGGATGTGCCCAGGGCTCTGATACTTAAAACAGTGCTACATGACATCATGCTCTGTCCTTGGACCAGTACTAATATCTTCATCGTGACATAGATGATGGGAGTGCAGCCTCAGCCATTTTGCAGATGACACCAAGCTGAGTGGTGCAGTTGATACAACAGAAGGAAGGGATGCCATCCAAAGGGACCTGGATAAGCTTGAGAAGTGGGCCCGTGTGAACCTAATGAGGTTCAACAAGTCCAAGTGCAGGGTGCTGCACCTGGGTCGGAGCAATCCCAGGCATGAGTACAGGCTGGGAGAAGAACTCATTGAGACCAGCCCTGCAGAAAAGGACTTGGGAGTTCTGATAGATGAAAAGCTTGACATGAGACAGCAGTGAATGCTTGCAGCCCAGAAGGCCAACTGCATCCTGGGCTGCATTAAAAAAAGAGTGGCCAGCAGGTCAAGGAAGGTGATTGTCCCCCTCTACTTAGCCCTGGTGCGGCCCCACCTGGAGTACCGCATCCAGGTCTGGGGCTCCCAGCACAAGAAGGGTGTGGATCTGTTAGAGCAGGTCCAGAGGAGGGCCACAAGGATGATCAAGGGGCTGGAGTACCTCTCCTATGAAGATAGGCTGAAAGGGCTGGGGATGTTCAGCCTGGAGAAGAGAAGGCTCCGGGGTGACCTCATCGCAGCCTTTCAATACTTAAAGGGGCCTTATAAAAAGGATGGAGAAGGACTCTTTAGTTGGGTAGATAATGACAGGACAAGGGGGAATGCTTTTAAACTAAAAGAGGGGAGATTTAGATTAGAGGTTAGAAGGAAGTTTTTCACTCAGAGGGTGGTGAGGCACTGGAACAGGTTGCCCAGAGAGGTTGTGGATGTCCCATCCCTGGAGGTGTTCAAGACCAGGTTAGATGAGGCCCTGAGCAACCTGATCTAGTGGGTGGCATCCCACAGGCAGGGGGGTTGGAACTAGATGATCTTTAAGGTCGCTTCCAACCCAAACCATGATTCTATGATTCTATGGAAAAGGCAACAGGAGCTGGGTCCGGTTCCTCACTGTATCAAAACAATGTCAGCAAATTCCTACTGCTGCTGACAGTGCTGCCTCTCTCCTTTAGAAAAAGTGAAGAACTTCATTCTGCTTTCTGGTTCTAGCAAATTAATTTTTTTCTTTATTTTTCACCCATTTATTTTCAAACCGTTTTATGAGTGCTTATTTAACTACTTCATTTTGTTTGTTACCCTTTGCAATGAACTTCTGAATTTGTATCCACAAGTTGTATAATAAGCTAATGCATGTCTTTCATTTCTTTGGAATATTTTCAAATATTATTTTCTGTAAAATTTAATGCTGAGCTTACTTGTTCTGCAATTATATTTGCCAGACTGAAAATCAAAAAATGTCTAGGATGATTGATATAATATTTTTATAACCTCTAGAATGTTACAATCCTGATTCTGTATAAAAGAATGATTTTGACAAGTGGAGGGTGGAGAAAGAGGGTGAGCTTTCCAATTCTGTTGTAAAAATTCTCTTTTATCTGTCAGAGGTATTCTATCCCATAATGGACTGTTGTCTTCATGGATCTTTAAACAAAATGCATATCTGTCGTCTGTCAAAGCAGATATAAAATCATTAGAATATGAGGAATGAGAGTCTCCCACTTCACCATTAATATCACAGACTGAGTTGAAACAATTATAACAATTACGAAGTTCAGTAACAAGTACAGGGCCATAAGACCTCAAAATAAATGAGTTGTGATTATGATAACAGTAATTTCATAATAAAATTGAGCTGGCCTAATAACTGTGTCTTTGGCAGCTCTAGGGGACAGAGATTGCCTCTTCTTTAGCCTGGAATGCTCCTGACACAAGCCATGCATTACTATAAACAGGATACTTCACTGGGTTTAAATGAATTTAGCTTTTCAACATTCAGTTAGGACTTCATTTGTTAATGTAATGGCACCCAAAAGATTTGGTAAACCATTACCAAAAATTACTACAAAATTTCATACACAATGATAAAGATGTCATGTTTGTTCTAGATGGAAATATGTAAACCAAAACTATAGCAAAAAGAGATGGGAGACACATGCTACAGGAAATCCTGCATTTCTTGTATTTAGTCTATAGTTATAATCACACCATAATAAAAATATTGTTCCTTATCTAGAACCAGTGTGCTAAGATAGCCATCAGTGGATAATAATGTGTGTTGTATAAGTAATTAACTATTGAAAAGTTAATATGTATTTGTACATGATACTTCCATTCATTTATGCTTTTAACTCTTTTTGGCTTTGCCGAGAAAACTGGACTATGAAATTCTTTTCTCTCTGTTGTATGTACAAAGAAACAAAATGTTCTTTTCTTTGAGCCCATTAATCTTCTTTTGGCCTGGACCACTTTCCTTATGGCCAATACAGTCTTTGAAACAGAAATTACAGGCAAGCTTTTAAACCTTGTTCTTGGCTTCTATTTTAGCTGCTTCTTTTATCATTCAAAAACATTTAAATGGATTTAATCTTATGTTCTAGCATTTCATTTCCTATTTACTTTTTTTTTTTTTGGACATAATTTTGCCAACCCTTTTGCAGGGAAGCTGGCTTATTGCTAAAGCTTCACTCCATCCCTACTTATAGATTGCAAAGAGACAGTTACTTACAAAGGACACCCACATCACAAGTGTCTTTGAAGATGGCTTAGCAAGAAGAGGAAGAGAAGGTGTGAGAGAGGATATAAATGTGTGTGTAGCTGTATAATTAAGAAGTCATAGGAGATTAGAAACTGATTAGGAAAGGCAAAGGAGAATACAGAGCAGTACAATGTGGATAAAATGTATTGTCTATCCACTCCTCTCCTTATTTGTATTCAACATATGGAGGCCCTGGGAAAATACTGTCATCTCCCTAATGAGCTGTTAACACTAGTCAGTATTACCAATGAATGGATAATAACTTCCCTGTAACATTGGGAGTGAATTAAGTTGCAGTATATGTTAACATGTACATGCATGTATGTATATATATATACAAATATATATTCATAAATATGCATATATTAGTATGTATTTATTAGTATGGTATAGTGTATCTGTACTATTGGTAATAAGATAATTAGATATAAATATATGCACGTGTACAAACAAAAAGCTACACTAGCATAGTATATAATACTATATATTATGATGTGTACTTGTAACATATATTTGCAATAAGTAAAGAATTAGACACATTTTTGCCTTATAAAGTATAACTAATGACAAAGTTATTTTGAATTGCCAGGTATCATAATGGTTGAGGATGTCATCTGTCTGAAACTCTTTTCTGGTTAAAACTTTGCACATGATCAACCTCTGGTACACCACAAGCTTGCTGCTGAAACAGAAGTGACTAAATTTAAATGAAGAAGGGGAAGGAGAAGGGGAACAACTTTCAACTATCCCTTTTCCCAAAATGCCAGACAGTCCTTACAGTACCAGTTTAGACATCTCCATTTGCTTTAACTGATTTCTCTGTCTGAAAGTTAAGTTTTCTGCTGCTCATTATTATGACGATATCCAGGAGACTTCATAGTCAAAGGTACGTTAGTTAAAACAGGAGTGAAACCATCCCTTTGTATGCTTAATGTTCAATATTGGTATATAGACATAATATATTCATTCTTCCTGAGCCAGCTGAAGTTTCTAGAACAGTTTTTAGTCAACTGATTACTGCTAAACTTTTAAAAGGTAGTTTGCCTTGAACAGGCAACGGACTTCAGACTCGGGGTAGGAGGTCAGTAAAGGTACTGCTCTTTACATGCTTCCATGCCATACCTGCTACACATTAATGCACATGTAAGCACTAATATAGGTATTTCTGAATTAAAAATAAAAAAATAAAAATTAAAATGAAAAAATGGGAATTACGCCTTTCTTGCAGTCTATCATTTGTGTTAGGGAATTCCTTAATCCACTAAGCTCTTTTTCTTAAGCCTGCTAACCACTAGCCTGCTTCCCTGAGCTTCTTCCATTGCTTCTTAGGGAGTCTCAGAAATCGGGGATGCAGGCAAGAAAACTACATGGAGGGATACATAGGAATCAGCGTAGGAGAAGCTATAGGAGTATGTGGGCTTGTAAGAAGAAAAGGTGGAATTCAGCTCTGCTCCCCATAGTCAAGCAGTAGCACCACAGGGAGCTTGTTACAAGAAGTGAAAGTCAGAATTAGATGTGAAATGACCAGGATATTGGTTAAATTTTGACGGGAGTAATGTCTGAATGAAATTTTTTAAATGCTTAATAGACCTATGCACTTGTAGACAAAAAGGTAATAGACAATCCTTCTTGGGAGGAGAAGGTATTTAGTGACCGCATTGGTTATAATTGGTGGAGGAAGGATTTCACAGAACCATTGGAATATTAAAAGTTCCCTATGGCCTGCATGACAAGCTCAAAGACACACTCCTGACTTCAAAAATTCTGACAAAGTAACAAAGAGTCTTTGCCAATTAATACATATTTAAACAACTTAGACGGAATTTTCAAATCAAGTTGTTTCTTTCATTCATTTTGGACTTATACAAGTCTGTTACTTGTATATTTGTGGATTGTATAAATGTGCAGGTAAGATTATACAAGTGTATGGACCTGAATAAACTGTAAGGGTAATTTGGATAATACATTTGAGGCTTTCAGAAACATGAGCAGAGATTGTCATCCCAGTTTCTCAGCTACTCTGTAACTTTCAGCAGAAGTAAGATTCTATTGCTTTTGCAATGCTCTCTTGGGTCTCTGGTTCAGTTTTCTCTAGCACAGTTAGGCTGGGAGGGCTTCAAGCTGGTATGATTATAGTTAAGCGGTTAACTCAACTGAAGCAAATAAAAGTTCATGGAATTTCTGTCTTGTTTAAACAAAGCTTGATTTCATGAAGGAAGCTGATGGACATGATTTACAGACAAAGTTTGAAAGAGAAGGAAGAGGAATAAGACTGGATATAGACTTAATTGTAATTGTCTAGCTTTGAAGGCCTCACAAATTATCTACTTGTTCTGTACGTCAAGTGCAAAGAAAAGATTGACAAATCTACTTATTTTAATTTAGGATTTATTGGGATGATTTGTAAATTAATCATAGGAATTACATATAGAAGGTAGGATTTATGGGCCTAGGGGAGGATTATAAAGTATGATGTAGGATTAGTAAGTCTATTGTATGGTATGTAAATATATTTCCAGACTTCTAAATCTATTACATGTTAGCTAAATCATATATTTAAATTAATGATGCCTAAATCAAAACTGGCTAAAATACCATTTTTTAAGCTAGTGTCATAAGACAAGTTGATACTAAGTCTAAAAAAGGAATGGTAAGAAATACAATTTATAGAATGAAGACAATATGGAGTACGTTTTAGCAGTGCAAATGTATCGGAGGAAGAAGAGGCAATAGTATAGTAGAGATTTCCCAAAAAGTGGTTACTGTCCAGCCAGAGAAAAGCAGCTGTCTAAAACAACATATTGAGTGGTCACACACTTGATGGTGAGAGAAAATAGAGAAGGTAACTGAATAAAGCCAGGGAAACATGCATACATTATTTTGGCTAAGCTGATTAGGTTAGCCAATTCTAGTGACAGTGAAGTGATTAGAAACAACGAGGAAGTTACACTGCTAGTCTGAAAACAAACTTGCCTTCCCCAGTAACTTTGGTTGGGATCTCTCCCCTTTCTTTCCTTCTCCTTAAATCTTAGAACAAGGGAAGACTGGTTTGGTGAGCAGCTGGCACTGAGCCATTTAAACCTAAAGAATTGATTCCACCTTCCAGATGGGTGAAGTAACCTGTAATGATAGCATGAGCAGTTTAAGATTTTTAGTAGCACAGCTTTCTAGAACAAAAACCTTACATTAACACAAAAGCAAGAGCCCTGTGGTAACCTGCAATCATTCTGTACAAGGTACCACAACATAGCTGTTACACTCAGACTTAAAATTCAAAAGAAGAACAACCGGCAGCATTATCAGTACAATCTAAGCAATTTGCATCTCGCCATGAAAGTGTCTGAATTCTTCCTTGGCTGGCACTCAGATAGCACTTGCCAACTTGTAACAAGTTGCTCAGATTTGCTGTGTGTTTATAAATACCCTACAGAATTTATTTTTATTCCATTACAAAATATATTTTTATTCTGTTTCTAAATAACTGCAATATATGTGAAGTCAAAGCAAAACTGAGACTGAAGATATTTAAAGGAAGAAAACAGATGAGAAGGACAGCCTTTGTTATGTAGAAAGCTTAATGGTAGGAGTTATAAACTCTGTAATTAAATGAAAAGCATTGTCTATTTAGGCTCCTACATGCAAAAAAGCTTAACCAAAGTTTTTGCACTAAACAAATTAGTCAGGTGCTCAACTCCATTCATATTTCATTAATAATTCAAAAACAAAAATCTCAGGAGAAAGTGAAAATTTCCTGTATTTTAATGATGACTTTTGCACCATTTCTAATTTTTCTAAATTTCAGTGTAGTTGTCTGTCTGACTAAACAGACTGTGATCACTAACTCCTGATCTTACTCCTGTGGCCAAAACAGGACAGGTTTTTGATATTCTTTATTAAGCTAAAGCTTACTTGTTAAAGTGCTAGCTTTGACTTAAGAAGTCCCTGACTCACACTCAGCCTTCAGTGATTTCTGCTCTGAGTGGAAGTTGCACTATGTGCTTATCTTGTTTTTATTGTTTTGTTTTTTGTTGTTGTTTTTTTTTTTCCCCTGGCATCTGTTTTTGATGACTCTTGGAGACAGACTATTTGGCTAGACAGAAGCTGGGTCTGACCTCGGATAGTTATTCTCATCTATTTTTTAAGATTCTCACTGTTGGCTGTTTGTTTTCATTAGCCCTGACAAGTGCTTTTCACCACTATAACACAGTGTGAAAAATGATGTGTAAAAATTAATGGCTAGCTAGACTGACAGGTTTACTTCTATGTACCTCTATCTGTTGACTCTTCTTAGCCCTTGAGGCTGAGTGGTTGTGAGATGAATACAGCTCCTTCCTTGCATCAAGGGAACATCTTAGTGAATTCCAGTAATGGACTCAATCACTTACACTGTAAATCCATTCAATGGTCATAGAGCAAATGGAGGAACAGCTCCCCCTTTAAATCACTGACAAGTTTTAAGATTCAAGGAAAGGTAGGACTTGATCTTGAGGTTCCAGAATGAACTTGCAGAGTAAAAGTTAAGTTGTTCCTTACTAACAAACAAGTTCTGACTCAAGATAATTGAAACTGAAGGCTTAAGATGCCAATTTTGTAATTTCATATTTATTCCTTCTTTAAAATAAAAAGCTTGAGAAAAATAAAAGCAAACCAGAAAGAATGAAACAACAAAAATTGCTTGAAACTGAAAGCTAAACCAAGATAACTTTTAAGCATAAACTAGGGTGAAAAGTTAGAATTGTGATTCCTGACAGATATTTACCTTCCTTCACTTTCCCACATAGCTGCAGTGTAGTGCAGCTGTATTTGAGTAGCATGCTACCACATCCCAGTCATCTGGAATGTTAAATCCTGTTTCATATTGCCTTTTTGCAAGAAACCAGCCTGCAGCTTCAATATTTTCCTGTAATTGCAAATACCTTAAATTATTTCCATCATGTATGTATATTACAAATGTGAAGTACAGGAAGACCATTGGGTAACAACCTCCATCCAGCAATAACCAGGCCAAAGCCCTGCCCACAACACAAACCACACAGCCAGATGTTGATCTGCTGGATGAGACCACTTCTGCTCAAGCCTTTCCTCCTCACTGGCAGGATTGGGAACACCTCACCAGTACCTATTCTGAAGTTGCAGATCTGGAGGTGAAACAGGAACCAGAAGTCATAAGCTGCCAACCTTCTTCATCTTGACAGGCTACCTCCACTGTTTGTTTGATCATGGCCTCTAGCTGCCTTTCCTTTATTGTTTTGTATGGCTCAGGCTCTCATCTCTGCCAATTTTCTATCCAGTCATTCTCCTCTTCATTCTCCCTGATGATGCATGGCCCTTTCACCCCTTCAGGTTCTTCACTGGGTAACTCAGTGCCACAGAGCATATCTTCTACCAGAGAGGTCCCAGCACCAGCGAAAGGCCCCAGACATTCCCACAGCCCCACATTCCCCACAGGAATACCACCTGGACAGTGGTATTCCCCCTGTGGAGCTCTGTTGGGGGTGAGCTCCTCAAAGCACAAAGGACTTTGTACAGCACCTAAAAAATATACCATTAAGCATTACAGACAATTTTACTATTTAAGCAGTTTTTGTTTTGATGTGAGTAAACATCTTTGAAATTCTTATAATCCAAACTAGAAGTGACCAATTTAAATGGTCGTGTAATTGTTATGCTCGGTATTACTTCTGCCAACATACCACTGGGAAACAGACTAAGGAAACTGAGGTTCCAGACCGTAATTACTCACAAATGTATTTGTATTGATTTATTGAATGCATTGTTCATGAGCTCTCATTGCAAAGATTACACTGTCTGTGGTCTTTTACCTTTTTCCTGACACTTACAAATCAAACATTTATCTGAAAGTCAAGAAAGCATGTTTACATTACTGTTGCAATCTGTTATCCTCTCAATGGATAACTTAAACTACTGACAGACCTTGGAAATTAGTCATGAAAGGGAAATGGCTGTTATTTGAAGTAACATGAAACATGAAATGAAATGAAAACCTAAAAGCAAACAGCATGAAATATAGTGTATGAACACATGTCAAACTTATGCAGCTTTGTGTTTGGATTAGCTAGTCCATTTTTTAAGTACTTCAAAGATAGTAGAAAGCTCTTCTTTCACGTCTTGTTTTTTACCTCCTGACAATGACAGTTCTTTCATCTGAACAATGGGGAGAAGCAGCCCTGTAGAGCACTAGCAGAAAAATCATAAACCGTAACACAAGAAGTGAAACCAAGAGGGTAAGAGAAAAGAAGAAATGACCTAGGGTGAGCACAGCCATACCCATCTCTTCCTAGCAGATGCTTGTCAATACCTTTCTTAAAAACTCCTCATGACAGTCATTCCACACATTTCTCAGAAAATTTGCCAACATCTTAGCACACTTAACTTCAGAGGTTTTCTTTATGTCTAATAAAAATCGTATTTCCTCCTGCAGTTAAAGGTCTATACTATTTTCTATAGTTTCTTTACAGTGAAATTGGACAACAGTTTGTTTCCCTCCTCTGCGTGACAACAAAGAACATTCAAAAGCCATCACTGTGTGCAGAACTGGAAAAGGAAATGGAGAAAACTTCATGAAAATTAGAATTTCAGTGTTAAGTCCCTTTGTTACCTTTGAAAGAGTACAACAACAAAGTTTATTCCATGGTACCTTTTATGCAAGTCGTTTTTTAAAATTTTCAGTTGAGAAATCTTTTTCAGTATATTAACTTTGCTTTATAGTAACTTCAGTAAACCATTTTTTAAGAAGATTTTTTTGATAGTGACCCTTTTCTGCAAAACTGTTTGTTGATTTTTTCCCAAAGTATTGTTATTTTCATTAAGTTAATTTAGTTACAAGTGTCTTTAAAAACGGGCTCATAGCTGTTATTCATGATTTTGTACTCACTGTTTTTAATGACTATACTGGGTCTGGGAGGGATGGAGTTAATTTTATTCATACCAGTCCCTGTGGTTCTGTGTTTTGGATTTGTGACTAAAAAAGTGTTGATAATACACCAGTGCTTTGGCTATTGCTGAGCAGTGCTTGCACAGCACTGAGGTTTTCTTTTTCCTGCTCTGCCCCCCACAGTGAGTAGAAATTGAACGAAGTTGGGAGCATACACAATCAGGACAGCTGACCCAAACTGACCAAAGGGATATTCCTTACCATGTGACACTGTGCTCAGCAATAAAAGCTTGGGGAAAAGGGAAGGAGGGGTGAGACATTCATGGTTATTGCATTTGTCTTCCTAAGTATCCATTACATGCGATGAAGCCCTGTGTTTCCAGGAAGTGGCTGGACATCTGCCTTCCAATGTGAAGTAGTGAACTCCTTAATTTGCTTTGCTTGTGCATGCAGTTTTGCTTCACTTATTAAACTGTCTTTATCTTGACCCATGAGTTTTCTTGCTTTTGCTCTTCAAATTCTAATCCCCATTCTGCTGAGCAGGGGGTGAGACAGTGACTGAATCAGTGCTCATCTGCTGGCCAGGCTCAAACCATCACACTGAGAGTATATACCAGAATATATATTGCCAATCATAAGAATTTCTTTCTATATATTTACACAGGAACTTTATAATCAGGCTCTTAGTAACTTTTAATGGCATTTTGTTCTCTTCTTTTTTCAATTATTCTTTTCCCCTCACTTTAAGTGTTATTACTGGGCAATTTAGAAGTAAAAGAAGTGACATAATATACTTTGTTCAGTCCAAGGTCCTTCACCAGGCCTCCCAATGCCAAACTTCACTGAGGATATGCCCTCTACCTTGGGAAGGAAGCATATGGTCATTCAGTGAGCAGTCAGCATAAAGTCCAGCATTTTAACTTCCCAGTTGCATTTTCACACCACTTTCCTCATGTGCTTTCCTTTAAAGTTATGTACACTGAGTTTAGGCTGACATTGTAATTGTCTCTCAACTTCCCCTCTGCAATTTTTCAAGAAAGCCTCTCATTTGATATCCTGAATAACCTGGTATCATTAGTAGATTTTCTTTCCTCTCTTCTTGCTCTCTTCATGGATATCTGGGATTACACTAACTAGTATACTAATTAGCATAGTTCCCTACAGAACTACCTCCATTCTGAGAGCTGAATATTTCATTTAATTCCCTGTCTCCTACATTATATATAATTGTCAAACTTGCTGGTAGCTTTCCTCTTACTTCCTTCTTTCACATATTTACTTTCTTTAAAGGTCTTGTATGAAGGATTTTGTCAATGCTTTTTTACTGAAAATTCTTTGAATTAAGACTCAAGGACAATCTGGAGTATAGGTGCCTAATATGGATCATCCTATTATTTGTAGTTACATTACAAAATGAGAAAGCAGACTAGGATTTAAGACTAGCAACAGTAAGTCATTGAAAAATACCAATAATTAGAAAAATATCTTTGGCAGCCCACTGTACAAACTTGCCCCTCAAATACTAAGTTTCATAGTTCTACTGAATATCTAAAACCACAGGTTCATTATAGATATTAGTTTTATGGCCCATTGCAATCTTTTCCTCCTCCCTCACTTCTTTACATTGCAGAGACTATAAACTACTTGTCTCTCTCCTTCCCTTAGGAGATTGATACCTTATCAGCTCTCAGAAATGGATTTTTGAGAAATAGAAGTCACCTCCCAAAAATCCTTTCCACTTCACAAGTACCAGCTACCTTATCTTTCGGAAATAGTCTAACTGATACATATCTAATTTCAATCACTTCTTCCAAATTTGCTTCTAGTTTTGGAGTTTGTTTCTTCTGTTCATTGACCTGAAGAAGGATTAGAGTGCCAGAAACCTTGTCTTTTGTGTGCCTGAAACCTTCCCTGACTTTCTCTAGCTATGGCAGTGGCGTTATAAAAGAAGCGTTAATGCTATGTGTAAACTTTGTCTAGGCTATATCCTTAGACTGTCATTGCTGTAGCAACACTACCATTACAGGTTATCAGTTTAATTTGCTCAGCCAGAAGAAAACAGAGCCATCTTGTTTTTCCTTCTTTAACTCAGAGATCACATACAGGATTACAAAATACATTTTTTTTTCTTCAGCTTATAAATTCTGGAAAACTCTACGTGAAGAAATTCACCTTTTTATCTTCCATTTCCTTTATTTTTGTGCAGATTCTTAGTCCTGTAATTCATGTGTATGTTGTTTTGCATATTAAATCAATTAATACGATAATAAATAAATGAGAAAAAAATGTCTTTTTTTTGTATGCATCTTCAATAAAAATCTTATTTTCTTAGTAGATATTAATATACCATCATATTTTCTCTTTGTTATGCCAGCAGAATAAAAATTAATAATATGAAAAATTAAAGGTTGATGCTCTTAACAAACCTAAAATTCTCAGTGAAACCAGTATGAGGTTTGGATAGCCAAGAACTGTCAGAAGACTAGAATTTAGCATTGTCAAAGGCATATGCCAGCTTCTATCAATGGCTGATGATACTAATAACAGTGTCACTGCTCTGATTCGCCTTGAGTTCTGACCACGACTCCTGATATACTGAATCATAACTTCATTTTTAAAAAATCACAGAGACACAGAAATGGATTTTAGCCATACCTTACACTGTACTTCTCACATATTCTACATGATTAAAAGAAAATAGGAATCTCTCTTACTCCTTTTCATAACTGTAAGGTATGAGATGGACTCTGAATTTAATGTGCTAAGTTCTTATGGGATTATAAAATGTTTAATAATTGGTTTCACATTTATTTTGCAATAAGCTATTCTCTTTAGAAATGCCTATTTGCTCTACACAAACTACTAAACAAGACTTAGAACCTCATCTGTATTTAAAACATTCTTGAGAGAGATAAAAAAAAATTTTTGCTAGAAAAAAAAAAACCCACCAGCTACATACAATTCAATACTTTATTTAGTATCCCATTAATGTGGTGTTCATCAGAAATCAGCAGGAGGAATACATCTCCAAAAACTGCAGCAAAAGTATTGAATCTAATTACTGCACATAGCACACTGCCTGTCAGCTTTTACAGTATACTCAGCTACCCCTTGGGGTAAAAGAGGCATAGCATAAAAAAGGAATAGCTCAAATCTCGAATGCTTAGCTCTTGATATATGCAAGTGTTTTTTCTATGGATGAAGTGAGCATGAACAGCATGTGCTTTTACACACACATTTGTTACATTTTTATTTCTGAGGCAAAGTATGCTATAGACCAAGAAATGCTTGTTGAAGTCTCACATCTCATTTTCAAAAAGATCAGTAAAACTTTTAGACAATTAAACACAGTCAATTCTTCTAATACTTTCGGAAAAAAAAAAAAAAAAAAAAACTCTGAATCAATCATGACAGATTTTTCAAAATAACGTTAGCACCTGATTTCTTACTCTCTTTGGGAACCTGACCATTCATTTAGACACCTACTGAACTGTTTTAAAAAACTGCCCATTCATACATGCAAGTTCTTTCTCTTGGGGTTCAGAACTAAAGACTGACTTTGAATATTACGACAGTTAAGCAGAATCTAAGTTGCTTCTGAATCAAGGGAATTCAACTCCAGCACTTTAGAGTTAACATCAGATTTTCATTCCATTCTCAGAGGCAGGACTAATCTTTTCCAATTTCCCTGTCCTCTGAGCCATCAAGAGACACTAATTTTAGCTGACATTGGATTCCTATTCATTTCTGACATTCTGGGAGAATGTTAAGACATTATTGACTATGAAGAATTACTTGTCTGCATAGCATGTTGTGTACTACAGCACTTACTACATATAAGAAACTTTGAACAGTGGCAATGATGGCCTGATATGTACAAGACCTCAAAATTATTGATGTCATACATAGAATACCATAATATAAATGTGGCTCATCTTGTTACCCAATTTGTCGCATCCTTGCACAGAATTAAGTAAAAGTATATTTGTCATATTACCCTGTACCTCCATTGATATTTCCAGAAAGATTTTGCAAACATAAAACCACCTAAGCAGTGCTGATAATTTTTAAATGCCTAGCTATCTTGCTAATGTCTGCATTAAATTCACAGCAACAGATTTTACATTGTCTTCCATACTTAAACAGTCCACATACAACCATAAAATCATAACTATGCCCCCATTTAAAAATACACTACAAAAATATACTATCAGAAAGTCATAATTAGAATTTAACCTTGTCATTCTTCTTTATGATTACTATGTTTTTTCCTTATATTTCTACTTGTTTGAGGGTTTGTGTAAGGTGAGAAGCCTCGAAATTTTAAGATGCATATAATTACAAACTTCCAATAATCTAACAGGATATAAGATAAAAGCCACTTGAAGCTCTTTGTAGCCTGAGGGACTATGCTGATTCCTTTCTGCACTCATTTCTCAGAGTATTAAAAATGCATTATTGGGAGTGCTCAGATAACTGCTTACATGTCTATTTATTCAACTCTAAAATTGTTTATGTTAGAGTTATGGACTTGGTTTTCTATTCCGACAGTTAGTTAGTTTGCTTGCTTGCTGAGACTCAAAGCTATTTTAGTTCAAATTATGTTAGAGAATTACATACAAAAGGATTCGTTGTTCACAGCCTATCCTACAAAATAGAGAGGGCTTCAGAGGCATCCATAGCTCCAGGGCCCAGCAAATTAGGTCTTGACTGGAAAAATAAAAGCAATAAAAATTGTCATATGTAAGAGGGTGGATTGGATGTGCTGTATTCCACTAAGAGCAAGGAAACAATATTCTAAGTTGAAAGTGTGTTTAATTTACATACTTTTTCAAAAAAAAAAAAATCACATATTCTTAAATAACAGAATCTACTCTAAGATAAAGAAAAAAAAGTCTGTTTTATAATCTTTCTGTGGCCCATTTTCTTATGACAAAATGGAAAGAAGAAAATCAGACTAGAAATCTCCATGAAATTTACATTATCCTTATGGTTATCCATTTTTGTACCAGCCATGAAAGATGCTGAGGAGAGTGGCTCCAGAGCATCTAAATTTTGCAGCACCCTTAGCATTACTGATATGTGCTTATTGTTGTACAGCAGTACAGTCAGAAAACAGGATGTATTTGCAGGGATTGTTTAAGGATAGGATGGTTTTCCTCTGTTCTTTCTCTGCTTCTGCCCTTTTTCAGAAGGCTGAAAATTAATTTCCAGTGAACACATCTATTGAAGAAACCACCAAGAAACAACCTTAGATGGTCTGTGCCATGAAAATCTTCGTATCATCAAAATGTTACTTTTTGACCATTGTTTTTTTAATGATCATATTATGAAACTAATATTATTTACAGAGTAGAACGCATTTTGTTTCCTGTAGATGTCTTATTAGCTATGTCATTTTCCCTAATATTTATGTTTAGCTAGTTGATGCATAGAAATAAGTGGAAAGTAACAAAATTAGTTTTATGTACAATTTTGATAGTTTGTTTTACATGGAACATTGCTCTTCTGTTTCAGTACATGCTGAACATTCTGTACAATGGATTGTTGTTAACTAAATTGATTAACCCTTAATAGTACAGTGAGACATAGGATGTGATTTTAGTCACATCTGTGTAGGGCTGTTTACAAACTCTTCTATGTTGTTTTAGAGGTATCTCCTTCAGATTTGCATTTTACAGTTGTTCAGAGTTAATTTGCATGTAGGAGATTGTACACATGCTATTCTTTAATTCCAGTTAATAGTGTTTCAATTTCTACTTTCTTCCATTTACTCTTCCCAGGGCTGAGGATCCATTTTTAGATATATTTCAGAGCTCATTACAAAGGCATTTTGTTTAGATATCTTTGAAGTTCTTTAAATGATCAGATCTCTGCATCTGATTTATATATTTGCAAAAAAGCAGGAGGAAACTTCTTCATTTCAGTAACATTTTGATGGGACCGTATCACATGAAATTCTTATAAGCAAACTATGGAAACTAAGTTTTAGAAGAAGAATATGTCATGAAGTATATGAACTATTAGTTACAAAATAGTAACAATTAGTTACAATTAGTTACTATTAGTTACAAAAATTGTAAAGTAATTATCAAGCATTCATTTTCGGTGTTTGGGCCATAAGTATACCTACACACTCCAAGTACCCTGACCGGCCTCAGCTGGGATCTCTACCCAAGCACCCTCCCACCAAGTGGCCTAAGAGTTGCTTATAAGCTCAGACCCTTTTCCTTGGACCCTGCCTGATCTCCAGAGTGCGAATGCTGTGCTGTACCACCTGCCTTCTTAATGTTCTGACTTGACTTTGGACCTGTCTTGTAACTACAAACATGTCTGGTGGTTGCTGGACTGTGGCTGACTCGTTACCACCACTGGACCTGTTCAGCTCACCCTGCACAGGTACTGTGGGACTGTGCCCCGTGTCAGTGAGGTCTCCCCTGTCTTCCCTTGCAGAGCAACCTCATGCCATTTGCTCTCTAATGATCAGTGTAGGGATCATCTCAAGTGGAATTTCACCTGAGCCCAGTGCTCTCCAGAGCACTGAAAACAAGCCAAAGCTAGGTGTGCTCCTGAAATAAGGGAAAAAATATGAACACTTGGGAGATTCCAATTGGAGAGAATTAAATCCAAAAAGAATAATTAGGTCATGGTCTGATCTGACTGGGTGGGGTCAAGAAAGGTGAGTTCCTCACTGGAGCCAAGGAATGGTTCTCCTCCCATTACAAATAAAATAATTAGCTTAATCTCAGTCATGGTTTGCTCTGCAAAACATTTCTTGCAAACTTATAAACCTTAGGGGAAAAAAAAAAAAGCTGGAGTCATTGGAGAACATCAGCTTGAGCAGTTTTAGAATGCTACCTGTCCCTTTTAATCAAGTCCCTTTGAACCAGAAATATGAAAATTAATATAGATTTAATGTATTGCTTCATAAAGTTAGTGGTTTTTTTATGAGGGAAAATAACTTAGCTTTTCACCTTTCTAGCCTTGGACAACCTGTAACTCCTCTTCTGAGATGAGGAGAAAGACTATATAGGGACTTCTTAAAATAACTGCTTTAATGCAGAAGTTTTATTTTCAGCATATGTATGGATAATGGTTTCTCTGATCAGCCCTGAACAGGCAGTTTCAAAGTGTAGTCTACTAACAAACAGAAAATATCTTTCAGTAGTTACAGTGGTACATGGTGGGAGAAAGCAAGACCATTGACACAGACAGAAACTAGAGAAGGTCCAGCCTGATATAAGTTAATAAATAAATAAATAAAACAGCAAAACAGGCTGCCCAGAGAAGCTGTGCAGTTTGCAATGTTAAAAGTTTTCCAGACTGAACTGGAAAAGCCCCAGGTAGCTTGGTCTGGTATCACAGCTGACCCTGCTTTGAGCAGGGGGTTGGATGAGAAGCTTTCTGAGGTCCTTTCTAATCTGAGTTATCCTATGAACACATGACCAGCAGCTTTCCATACCATTAGCTAGAAAGGCTCTTACTCATGCCTCTCTGTGGTCTGTTTTTTAATGTAGTTGAAAACATAACCAAGTAGGGATTATAGCATGATATTTTTAGTGAGTTTAAAAATCCCAGCTTTTATAGATTGAGTGCAAAAATGCTATACACACAGATACAATGTCATACCTAAAACAGACTTGCTGAGACAGTACTTATCTTACCTTGTATTCTAAATGATATACAGGGTCTATTGATGCCAACTTGATGAGTTGGTTTGCTTCTTTCTGGCTCTCAAGGCACTGTGTGGTTGAGTTACACTAAACCTGTGAAATAATTCCTTTTGTTAAAAAAAAAAAAAAAAGAAGTCAGTATACTCTTTTCTGTTTGGGTTTTCTCATTCATACTCATATTTACTACCCTCTCATCCTTTCTTTTTGTTCACTGCTGCTAAGAAAAAACTTTCAGAAAGACTTTCTATATCAAAAGTGAAAATAGATCATCTCTTTATACAGCTGCTTATTTTCCCAGTGCTTCTTTTGACTTAAATGGAATTTTAACCAAAAATAATATATATTGGATATGCCCTCTGAGCAGAAGGAAAAAATCAGTTTGGTGGGAGAAGGAGATAATTCATGTTTCTTTCCTCACACTAAGGAAGGCCTTACTAGTATGTCATTATCAGAGTCGCATTAAATAATATATTAGAAATGAACTGATGCTCTATAGACTGTTATGACTCTGGGATTCCACAGTTCCAGAGGTCACCTCCGTGGCAGCAAGAACTGGAAATGTATAGTAATGCAAACTAGATAAATAACTGTAAAAAGTTCATTTCTTATGTGTTTCTCTAACAATAGATGAAGGCCAGTTCTGCCTTACTTCCTGGTCCGCTTCTCCAACAAGTCAGTGAATTGAAAGAAAAAAATTTAGAGAAAACATGCTGTAGTATTTCCATATTCCTTCTATGTGTGGTGAAAATTTGATCAAACCTGCCAAAAAATAAAACTTGACATGGGGATGTCTGGGTTGTTTATGTCCTAGGCATAACTGTTCAGCTTTGGGCAATTCTATAACTGAAATGAAATTGTCTTATCTGATCAGAGAGAAAAAATGCTCTAGCAAGGTGTTATTTTCCAGTTTTATTTCTCTTTTTACTGTGATGTCTTATGCTTACATTTTGTGATCAAACTATTAATTGCAAGTAAATACAGGTACCCAAAAAAAAAAAAAAACTGAACGTAAGTATATCCCCGTTTCCTCTTCACAATTCATACATACTTAGCAGCATTTTTAGAAAAATACAAACATTCACAGACAGAATTTTTTATTTGTTTAGAATTCTTTTCAATAGAATTTTGATTGTTACCGAAACAATGTTTTGTCTCTTTTCTCACTTAAATCTTATTTCTCAAAAGAACTAAGTAATGTATCTATATCAATCTATCTATATCTATCTAATCTATATCTATATAGTCCTTTCCTAAGTAAGGCAGTAGATTTTCCCAAAACATCCAAGACCTAATGTTCTTGAAAAGCAAATCTCAAAAAATGAAATAAAACTAAACAGTTCTTTGGAATCTAAATGTTTGTACTGTATGCAATAGCTTGTGCCAAGAGTTGTAAATTAACCCTTGATATGGTTGCCATGTGCAGGAAAGTATCATAATACAATTTATGACCCTTGTGAAAATTCATTACCCCTTGCTAGAATTGCCAGTTTGGACTACCAGCATGATTACATAGAAATAATCTCATATTAAGCCTTCTGGCATTCATTATTCTCAGTGTGTCCTGTTCAAATTGTGGCTCTCTAAGCCTTTGTCATGGCCACAACATATCTATTATGATTTAGAGAGCACAGACACTTCTGAATATAATGTTTGGTGGCTTTCACATGCTTTCATTATCAAATATTTGGAAGACTTTGAACAAGATGGGTAAGTTTGACATGTTTATCAAGCTACATCAGATGTAATGATCTTGACCTTCAGATTCATAACTAAGATTTCTTTAGCTTACTCTTCAGATTTTTTCTTTAGCAAACTTAGCTACTGTGACTGCATGGATTTGCAGATGTTTCAATAAATCTAACCTTTTGGGAAGAGATGATAACTGTGCAGTGGAATGCTAATTTTACTTTTTAAGATACTTTGCAAAAGATATGTGATTGGAGACTTGGCTATATTCTAGGAACTTACAAAACTCAAGCCTCTAATGCTTCTCTTCCTAAAGACAGATACCACAGCTGGTAGCTGTACATTTCAAATTAAAGTGTTGTTAACAAAGTAATGTTACATATAACAATCTGTACAATATTTTCATATTTTCCATTACAGCATTTCAAAGATAAACAAAATATTCATCTGTCATTCTTAAATGAGTTATTTAAAAATATTTAAAGTTAAATAGCAAAAGAAGCAGTGGAAGTCTATCATGAGATTGAAAATACCCTTAGAAAACTCAGGAAACAGGTAATTCACAGTTGGTCCTGTGCCTAAGTAAATATTTGCTAGAAAAATATAAACAATGCTGAAAACAATTTCAGGTTACTTACATAAGAAAACTGGGAGCTGAGTAATTTTCCCACAAAATATGTTTAATTGAAAACTCTTCAGAATAATTAAAATGTATAATTAAATTGAGATGTGGCAAGATAGTCTTTGAAATGCCCAGACAAGCATCTAGTTGAAGGAACATTAAATAACATGCATCATAGAATACCATTATAGATTGATATGTCATGATCCTGCTCCTTGTGGTTAACAACTATTATCTATGTACTACAAAAATATTAAGAAACAGCGTTGCTTTTAAACATTAAAAAATTACTGGTCCTAACAATTCGCTTAAAGAAATCATAATTCTCTTTTAATAAGAAATTATCTGATATGTATAAACGTAAAGATTGGTAAAGATTTTTCATTATTTCAACAATCATAAATGAAACTAACAAGTTATATTTAATTAATTTCTGATATATTCATTTAATTATTAATGAATTGTCACTTTTTGCATTTTAATTGTACAATATGCAGCAAAGCAACTGCTTTATAAAACTGAACTGATATGTGCATGCAATAAAGTATCATCAAAATCATGTGCAAAAAGGACATATTTCACGGAATCACAGAATCACAAATGGGTTGAGGTTGGAAGGGACTGCTGGAGGTTGTCTGGTCCAATCCCCCTGCTCAGGCAGGGACATGTAGAGCAGGTTGTGCAGGGACATGTCCAGACGGCTTTTGAAAGTCTCCAAGGACGGAGACTCCACAATGTCTCTGGGCAACCTGTGCCAGTGCTCTGTCACCCACACAGGACAGAAGTGTTTCATGATGTTCAGGGGGGACCTCCTGTGTTCCAGTTTGTGCCCGTTGCCTCTTGTCCTGTCATGGGGCACCACCATAAAGAGTCTGGCTCCATCCTCTTTGCATCCTCCTTTAAGGTATTTATAAACATGGATGAGATCCCCCCTGAGCCTCCCCTTCTCCAGGCTGAACAGTCGCAGCTCTCCCAGCCTTTCCTCATAGGAGAGATGCTCCAGGCCCTTTATCATCTTGGTGGCCCTCTCTCCAGCGTGTCCATGCCTCTTGTACTTGACATAACTGGACACAGTACTTCACATGCAGCCTCACCAATGCTGAGTAGAGTATTAGTGAGTAATTTAGTAATTAGTAATTATTATTTGTTAGTAAACTATATCCCTTTTTTGTGCTTTTTGTGTTATTATAATTCACTGTTCTCCACTGCATACCTGACATATTGTATCTAAATCTAACTGTTCTTTAAGTGTAATTGCAGCATAATTATTACTTCTAATAAAAAAGTAAAATAAAAAAATGAATATTTTTTTATCTCATGTCCAAGTTGTATATGCACTTCAAAAGTAATGAAAATAAGTAATTGCTGAAATTCTTTTGAAAATACAAATATAATATCAAATAACGCTTGCAATGTTTAAAGTTTCCCTACAAGAATCCTGGAGGTTAGGATTTCTAAAAAAAACGTTTACCTTCATACAGTTACCCTTACTGAGGACTATCTAAAGCCTTTTGACAGAAAGTTGAACATCAACATTTTTAAGAAAAAATGAAACAGTAGAAAGATCGTGTAATAAATTTAGAAGAAAAGAAATTGCAAGTTAAAAATCCTCACACAATTTTACTTCTGCACTTTAGAGCACATACTATCATTTTCCACAGCATTATATGCCTTTGTGTAGTCACCTACATGGATACAAAATTGATGGAAAAGCTCATTATCCTGATGTGGTTGTATTTTTTGCTGCTGTGTTGACCAAGTTATTTTTATCTCCCTCTGTATCATCATGTGTCATCTGTTTCCCAGGCTCATCAGAGCATATTCACCTAAAAAAAGTTATCTGCCTTTCTACTGACATGGGTATTGCTGATACACTTGATTGTTCCTGCCCTCCTCCTCTTTTTGTGATCTTTTACACTAAAGATCTTAATTTCTAAGGCACTGAAGTGCTTTGTGATGCAGTGTATGTCAGTATGGCCCCTTCTAGATGAGATATTTATTAAATGGCTCACTGTAATCACAGTGGATGGATCTGATGGGTCAGGAGGTCTTTCTGAGTGCTGTAGTCCTAAAAGTAAATGTGATTACATAAGGTGGGAAGTAGTAAAGGATATTTAATTACTAAATCACATAACCTATTATTCGTGAAGGCAGTGACGCATCATGAATAAGGCAGTGGAGCACATTGCTTTTATCCTCTCTTTTCAGTAAGCAAGGACATCTGCATCATTCCTCTGTAGGCTGTTTATCCCATCAGTGGGGATTGCTCTCGTGAGTGTAGTACAAATGAGATTTTTACTTACTCTTTGGAACAAGATTAGGGTCTAAAATACATTGTCATACATGTTGTTGAAACAGGCATTTACATCCTTCTTAAGTAATTTTTTCTGAAAGTGATGTTTTAGGCCTATTAATGGGCATCCTCTTCTGCTGATTGTTTTTCATGCAGGGTATCCCCAATGTGCTGGGGTTGCAGGCTGATGACTGCCTAGGTCTTGACCTGGAGTTAAGCTAGCTGAATGCGACATGGAAAACTACTGGACCTGAGAAACTCTTGGATGTAATAAGATGGATGCAAGAGAATCCAGTGAAAGTTACAGAAGTGCCATGAGGGATGGCTGGATTTCACAGGTGGTTCAGGTGCAGTTAAGTAAGAAGCAGCCATACTTCACAGGAGGAGTGTACAGGGGACCTTTGGGGAGGGGAATCTTGCAAGTCTTAGGAAACCAAGGAAACCATATCAGCAATACCACGTGGTTGAAATCACCTGCATAACAATATCAGAAATAACAAATTAGGGTACAGATATACCAAAAACAGGACTAATGGGGGAGGGGGGAGAATAATTAGAGGCAGGTTGTTAATTTGGTAGGGGACAGGGTGGTAAAAAGGAAAGACACAGGAGAGGAAAAAGGGAATAGAAAGTAACAGCAGAGGATGTGATTGGGGCTACCTAGGTAGACCAGTCAGGCTGTCTGGGAGCTTGATTACCACAGCTGGGCAGGATGGCAAAGCAGAACTGTTGTTTTCACCACAGAAAATGTTTTGAGCCTGCCTCTGTCCTTAGGTGTACCTAGGTAGTCTAGCTGCTTTCACATGCTAGCAGGAGAATGCCCAGGATGGACAGATCAAGCCTCCTAGTGCCAACTTGCCAGCACCCCTTCTGGGCCTCATGGCACCAGCACCTTCCTCACAGCTTCCCAGCACACCTCTAGTCTGGCTGTAAGAGATACATGATTAAAAGTCTGGAACAAAATATGGGGGAGAGGCATTATCCTATGGCCTTAGAGCAGTTTCAGATGGGCACACTTTTGCAGGTAAGAACACTGAATCAGCTCCTAGAGAGACAGAACAGGAAGACAGGAAAATTACATGAAATTATGGATTAAAACCAGTCTTCTAGATTCTTTCTGGTACTTTGCAATCCAAGCACAATGAACAATTTTCAGACTTCAAAAAGTTTCTAACCAATGTCACTGAGTTTCAGACTGGTCTAGGATGGTATGCTGGATAAGTATCATTGTAGGATAGCTCTGCTTTTACACTCTTTCCCAGGCCCCCTCTACTGGACAGTACCCAAAAATTACTACTGAGTCAGGTTGCCTTTTGGTCTGGTTCTGTACAGGCAGTAGTAGATGCAAGGGGAGATGCAAGGGAAGTCCTGTCAGCACATTTACATTGACTCATTACTTTCAAGAAGGCTTTTTGGAAGTACTGGTCTGTTTTACAGTAGTCTACACATTGGGCAGTTCCACAGATTCGAGATAAGCTCTTTTATTTCTTTTTCCTTGCAGTCTCCTCCTCTTCTGCCTAACAAAGTATTAAAAGGAGATATCATGAAGCATTTCTCCCTTGATAGTCTGCTAAGGGTTTTTCCAAATGTCAAGCTGGTCTGGGTCATTAGAGAAGATATATGGTAGCAAACCATAAAAAAATATATATATAACTTAGAGGGGGAAAATGTATTAAAGTACCTTAACCAGAAATTTGAAGATGAAGTTAAAACAAATAAGAACTAGTCTTACGGAAGTGTGTTGAAAATACAAGCTTGTGAATTCTAAAAATTATAAATGGCTCATTCCAGTAAACTACGGTTGAGGCAAACACTTAAAAGGATTGTCTCACCTGTCCACTAACGAAAGCAAACATCAAGGTGAATTAGATTTTTTGTGTGTTTTTTCCAGTGTAATGGCCAAATGCAGCTGCTTTTAATCTGACTGCTCTGAAACCATTGCAAGTAACATAGTTAGACGCAAGCAGGACTAATGTAGCTGGTGTCTAGCCTGAGGTCAGTGGAGCACGGCTGTCCTTCTCCAGGGCCGGATGTCAAAACAGGAAAACATCCTGTGAACAGGTGAAGGTAAAATGTAATAATCTGTTCTCAGGGTAGCAGTATCAGGGACAGGGACATGACATGATTTCTGAAGTGAGGAATATTTTTACTTAGATATAATACCCTGCTTTTCAATGCTGACACTAAGTACCATTTCCACAGAATCCTTTATGGTTGCCTGAGTATGAAATGAATATATTCAGTTTTCAGCATTCTCATTCAGTTTCATGATGATCCAGATAACACACTACTAATTAATTAAGTTCAGAAATAAGGTATAATTCTCTGAGCAATTATTTAATTTTGCCCACATGAACTGACTTTAGCTAACACTGTACATGTTTTCCTATAAAGTTAGCTGTGCTTCAGATAAATACTATTCACATATGCACTGCATGGCTTTTTCATTTCCCTCCCCACACATGCTAAAATAGAGTTTAAATAATACTGGATCTACCTTCACAGAATACATCTGGTAGAATGGGCACATAAGTACAGAGCATATACATAATATAGAGACAATTCTGTCAAATACAGGTTGATGCCTTTGCTGCATATATTGAAGATGATTACAGTGATTCAATTAATGCATGAAATCATTTCTTTGCACCTATTTTTTTACATTTACTTTTTCACCCTGACACTTACTTAAAATTTTTACTGTACATTTTAACAGGGTTTCTTTGGAACAACAAGATGTAATAGAGCAAAACACAATGAAAACTGTGCTACCTCCACCATATACAAAAAGTGAAACCTTTACAAATGCTATTCTAATCATATGACCAAGGGACATTCATGTATTTTCAATATTGCTGCCTGAACTGGAGAGAAATCATTCATAGTAGTAATCAATCTGCTTCAACGCTTTCTCATGTTTCTAGTTTCTCATAACAATAATCTTCTTCTTTTGTAATGCAAGAAAATTTAAGCTTTATAGGAAAGTAAAATGCAAATTCCATCTCTTTGTTTTGTAAATACTTTCCTTACTTGGAACACAGTTACCAAATACCCACATATCAGTCCTTGGAGACAGATAAAAACTTCAATTATGTTTATCATTTCCTGGTTGGTTTTGTTTGGCTGCTTGCTGAGGAATGGATTGTCTTTTCTTTTTTTCCCTTAGCCTGTTTTTAAGAAATAAATTTTGTCATCTTTTCAAAGGAAAATCTTACGTCATGCACTCTTCCAGGGCTGATGTTCTAACTCTTCTATTCCTGCTGTAAACTAAGCACATATACATGTAAATCTGTTTGTTTTTTTCAAGTGTTCTTTGGCTGTCTCAGTGAGAAAACTGTAAAATACAGTTTTAGCTTCCTCTTCCATTTCCTTTCCAATTTATGTTTCCTCATATATCAGTCTTTCAAATGGAGAAAATTTTGCAAGGCTAAGATATGCCATCAGCAGATTAACAAGGATTGTTAAAAAAAAAGTGTTTTCCTACATGGAAATGTATGATTGTTATCGAGAGATACAGTAAAAGCCTAAAGAGGCTATTAATTTGCCTTTCACTAAAGTGAGCATAACATAGTATTCAGCTCTTCACTGTTTTTTTTTCTTTTGTGAGTAGAAGTGTAGAATTTTGAGATTTTTTTATTTTTTTATTTTTTTACTGCTGAATGTTTGCTTTATTTGGTATTTTCCTACAAGTAAATAGTCTCCAGAAGTTAATCTTTCATTGGGTTTCATCTCTAATCAGGAAGATTTAGAATAACCTAAAGCAACTATGTGCCCCATTGGAGTCAAGAAATTATCCCAGATGGACCTCCCCTTAAGGTTTTCTAGCAGAATAGTGACAGGGGACTATTAGGACATTTAGGGAGTATGTTCTCTGTATCAGATGGAATAATGAGTCAGAAAAAAAGGCTATTTAGGAAAAAAAAACAAACTTGGTACTTCAACCTTTTCACGCAGAGTGCTGTTGCCAATTAGCATTCCCATTCTTTTCCACTATTGTCAATAGATTTTTTCAAATCTATTGTCAATAGGTTCTGAAATGTATTAGACAAGTATAATAAAACTTTTTTCTGCATGTAGATACTGAATTAATTTCTTCAAATTTTTCACAATTCATCTGTTCTAATCCCTTTAATTATTTTGTCATCTCTTTTGAATTCTCAGTTTATTGATGCAAAGTTTTATGATGAGATATGTCAATCTGTACATTTCCACATTTTCTTTTTTCTTTTTTCTCTTTGATAAGCCAAGGTAATTCAGAGCAAATATGCTTATGAAGCCGTATCTTTAGAATTGTGACACTAGCTAACATCTCAGAACTCGCAAGTTTTGTGCTAAGAAGTCTGAAACATCCCTTGTTTTGCCAACAGAAATAATGCTCACATGAAGCATTCCTGAAATAACTGAGGAAGGAGAGGACAGCTATAGGAACAGTAATTCTTTCAAAAATCAGGTTAATTACTTTTTTAAAAAACTGCCATTTTTCAAATGAATTCAAGAAACTTCATACCTTTCACTGGTTCTAAATATAACTGCTGTAGAAAATACAAAGAAAAGTGTAATTAAATTTAATACTAACCACATCTTAATTCATAAGTTTTCAACTTGACCGTACACAGGCATTTTGAAGGAATAGGTGCCAGAAGGTACCAGACGCTTTAAAGAGATCTTTATATTTAAAACAAATAAAAGCTTCTAAGGAACAGAATATAACTTTGGTAATAAAAAGCCTTTGTGTAAACATAATTTTTTGTTGATAAAAGGGTATACGTGAAGAAATATGAATACAGGGGTCATGGAGAGGAGGAATTTCAACAACAACATTTGAGAAAAAAACATGGGGAACTGTACATAAAACTGTAAATGTCATTTCTCTTGACTGTATTTATGTTAAAAGAAACCATAAATGTAGTTCTCTAAATATTTTAACTAAGACAGATTGAAAAGCACAACTAATAGAATGGCTTGCATCCTGAAATTAGATAAAGTCACAATGGCTTTCACATCTTCCTTCAGTCTAAGCCATGGAGAACTGAAATAGAGAGAGCTAAGTAAGATCATATCTTAAAAAAATAAATTTTGGTATTTATGTAAGATACATTAATATAGTTACTTAATATATTGGATGATTATTCTCATGTAGGAACCCACTGAGATCCTGTGTTGCTTTGACTTCAGATATAGCAACTACCTGCTTCCTTACATTGTTTCTCTGCTTTTTTCTTTCTGGTAGTTGATTAGATGAGAAAACTGATATTTCTTTGCTTGCTATTAGCAAACAGAATCTCAGAACAGAACAGAACAGAATTCCAGACACAGGGAGGTAGATGGAAGGTAGCATTATCTTTTATTGGACAAAGGAGATGGCAGTATAAAAAAATGAAGATGTTTACCAACAGGATGAAGAATTTTGGAGGATGGCTATTACTTAAGATATCAAATCTAAGCTATTTCAGAAATAAATGAATCATTCTTTGGAGGGTCTGGCCTTTCCCCATGAGATGTAAAGGTAGTCTCAAGCAGAAGGTTAGTCTTGGTGCTTAAGTAAAGGTCAGTAAGATGTATCCAATTCTATTCAGTGAATGCAAACCACTGATCCTGATCTTCTTTAGTTGGCTTCACTGCATTTGAAGTTGCCAAACTGAGCAGTGTTTGTATACCACAATGTTCTGATCATTATGGTTGCTATAGAAACTTACCTCAAGTTTTATCAATATGAACTTAAATAATTGAATCATGATTAAGCCCAGTAGGAGAAAAAAAGAGCTCACACCACATCCTTATACTTCAAAGCAAGCAACTAGGCATGCCAGAACAGGACCTCAGGGTACACCCATTGCTCCCATCAAGGTACAGCTGAACCTGTAAAGGCTACAAAGGCAATGGCTATGAATCTCAGCTGGTACATGCTATCAATAAAGTACTGTGATGCCTTCTTTTGCCCACTGTGCTTCACTGCAGCGTGAAAATGATGCTTCTGAAGCCTTGAAACTTGCTGTTGGGGCCCAGATACAGCTGCACAGTTACCCATTGTTCCATCTCACAGTTACGGACTTACCCCTAAATGTAATGTTGACTTAATGTAATTTTGTGAGATTTAATTTGCATAATTAGCTCTAATTATCAAGTGAGTAGGTGCATAAATTCAGTGTAGAAGAAAGAAAAGAAATGTTAAACATTTATAATGTTTTCTATCTGTAGAAATGCACAAGTTTTCAAGTAGAAGTAGAAGAATTCAGTGCAGTTAATTAATGATTTAGAACCGAATATAGGCAGGAAAGAGTCATATCACTAGCAATTAAAAAGGTTTTGGTCTGCTGTGGTAGAATACATTGTAAAGTCTCTCAGAGGAGCTGGGTAAAGACAAGAGATTGTGAAGTATTTGCCTTGGGAAGATAATGTTTCCAGGTATGAAGCAATTCATACTTCAGGGGTTAGGACTAGGACAGACTGTTTTTGCATACTGCTGAGCATATGCCAGTGCTCAGGAGCAGCTATTCAGGAAAAAGAACTGGGTGCCAGTTACACAGTTCAGCTGCAGTACAGTGTACAGTTATGGTCCTCTTACTTAAAAGGGAAACAGCATGTAAGGTGTAGACTCAGAAAGAGTCAATGTGAATCACTAGAAGCAGTGAAAAAGCACAAAACAAAGCTTATAGACATTTCTTCTGAACTATGACTCCTTACTTTAATTAAGAATAAAAATGCATCATAGTTTCATACAAAACAATGTATACCAGAGAGAATAAAAGGCAGAAAATGGTAAATTCCTTTGTCGTTTATTTTAGGAGACAAATGTGCAGTTAATCTGGCACTACTGTGTGTAATTCACTGGAATAATTCCTTGCCACAAAATGTCACTGGCACTAAGTTTTTAGTAGAAAGTGGAAGGGAAATTGATGTTTCCATGCTTGGTGAGTATTTTTGTAGTTAAACTGTAGGCAGAATTTTAAAGCAGAAAAATTTGTAAACTGATTGTTCAGGACCAAAGGTGCTTTTATCATGTGCCAGTTTTTCCAGACTTTTTTTTTTTCTGGTTTATTTCACATTGGTCAATACCAAACACAGATTTACTAGATTATGGTTGGTAGTATAGTTAATTAGTAATGGTTTACAACCACTTCTCTGATTTGTTAACTCCTTTATGATAATCTCAAATCACAACAATCCCTGTGGTACTGTAATTATGTATTAATCTACAACACTCACATGAAAAAATCTGGTATAAGATTAATATTTTGGGCTATCCCAAATCCTGTAAGTATTTTTAACACGCTAGTATAATTGTTTTCTTTCCGAATTGAATGTTTCAGAAATAAGACTGAATTATTCATTTTAATTCTGAGGAGTAAATGAAGAGTCCTAAGTTATGGTTTTGAAATATATTTAAGAAGAAAAGTTCTGAAAAAAATGAACAAAAAAGAAAATTCCATGAGCTGTAATTGTTGTAATTATTTTACCACAGGAAAAAAAAAAAAAAAAGACAAACAAAAAACATTAATTGCTAATTTATTTAAATATATGGAAATGATGATATAAAGGACATACTAGAACTATGAAGCATAACTGTGTGGGGGATGGTAGCTTTGTGAAGTTTTCTTCTTTTTGACAAAGATCAGAGCAACTCTAGTTTTACTTTGCACCTTAATATAGATGCAACCTGATGTTCTACTGGAATTCAATTTCTGTGAAACACAGAGAGTAACATGTAGCTGTCTCATAAAGATGCTGTGAGAATTAATTAGTACCTAAAGAGCTCATTGCAAAAAGCAATATTTTTTAAGAAAGAGTTTAAAATGAGAGAAAATACTGCTGCAGACTCATCAGTAGCACAATATAAATCTGTAAACCAAATATGCAAAGAAAACAGCAGGAATCCTGCATTAGATTCTAGATTAAGTACAAAGAAAATGAAGTGGGTTCTTTTGTGACCAACAAAAACAATACAATTAAGCCCTTTTTCTTCATTTTGTTCTGTTTTTGAGGAAGGGGGCAAAGTGAGAGTTTTAGTGGATCGGTGTCAGATGGCTCTGTATTCTCTTTCCCTTACTGAAATAACGGGATCTGGCCCAAAGGCAGCACGTGCTGTAACTAGCTTTACAGCTGATTTGTATGAATATGCTGTCAGACAAACAGAAAAGGTAATCCTCGTACTCAGAATGTAATGTTTCACTCAAAGAAACACTAATTTGAAACTTCAACTTCTATGCAATAGTTTGGTTTCATGAAGCTTGTTGGAACTTCATAGCTTTGAGTCCTCAGCTCCACTTTAAAGTCTAGTTGAATCACAGAATCACAGAATGGTTTGGGTTGGAAGGGAGCTTAAAGATCACCTAAATCCAACCCCCCTGCCATGGGCAGGGACCCACTAGATCAGGTTGCTCAAAGCCCCATCCATCAAAATTGGATATTGGTTTCAAAAGTTGTTGGAGAGACTGACTTAGTGACTGGCAGACAGATAAATGAACACAGACAACATGATTGCATACAACTTCACTTCTTAGGAAACCAGGACAAAAATAAACTCACATTATTACACCACCCACTTTCAGAGTTGCTCATAAGAAAGCTGCCATAACTACATTACTGTATTTCTAAGGCTGTTTGAAGGTACATAATGGTTATAACTGTTATTCTTGTCTGACTACCTGTAGAGTTGCTGTATGTCACTCATACCTAATGGCTGTATAACAATAATTGTTGTTGAATAGGTGCTATCAACTGACAATCAGTGGGGGAAAAAAAAAAAAGGACAAGACAAAACAAAAATCTCAACATTCATTTAGGGCTGTCTTCACTGAGGTCTGTTGGTACGCAACTCCAATTTACTCATCTGGGAACATGATGAGTCCTTATAAGGTGAATAGGTAAAGTTCAACCCAAAAGAACTGAACTCTTGCAGGAAAGCTCTCGTAAAACAAGTCACTTGAAATTATTTCATGACGTGGTCTTTTAAGAGTCAAGCAAATACTTGATTCTGAAGTACATCAGGAAAGCTGAGGCCTTTTTGGTCATTTAATATACTGTAGAAAGTCATTAAAATAAACTACACTCCTCAAATGAATTTATTTATATTCTAAAGTGGCTTACTTCAATGACTTCAATTTTTAAAATTCATCTTTGCTGCATTCCAATTGTTATTTTCAGTAAACAGGTTGGCACTTATCTAGAGTCAGAAGAACATTTGCCTGTAAAAATAACCAATTCCAGTGACATTATCAAGGTTATAATGTATGCAACATTCAACAAGAGCGAGTCACCTTTCTGAAAAATTCCGAATACTTAGCTTGATTTAATTATTTACTATGTAAGAAGAAAGGTCTGTGACAACTCACCCAAATATGAGTTTGTCTAGTGTTTTTGTCAGGGAACAGAAACCTCTGTTGGAAGTTTGAAGCTAAGCTGAGTGGATGCATCACTGTCATGAACATTACAATTTGGGTCCCCTTAGGCCAGATTCTCATTACTGCAGCTTAACCGTGAACTTAATGTTTTTTATTAAATATTGAGTAATGATTAGTGAGTTTTCTATCTCATATTTTTCAGTAGCATGGCCATAAGCTACAAAAGCACTAGGTCCTGTTCTTCTTTATGCTTATCAAGGGTCTCCCACTCTCATCAGTAGGTGTTCATGCTTGAGGTTTATGATCTGTTTTCTCTTGTCTTGCAATTGTCAAGCATAGAATAGCTGAGCTGTGAGGACATTAATGGAAAGAAAAAGAAAAAAAAAGAAATAGTTAATCAAGTTCTCCATTTGTTTAAAATAGCATCAACCTTTCTTACCAATTTTGTGTTGGTTTTGTTCGTTTGTTTGTTTTTTCATTCTTTTTAGTCCTGGAGCGTGTCCATTAGTTTCAAAACCAAATTCTCTATCTTCTGTCAAAGAACCTGGTACATTGGTATTGCAACTGTACCCCCATATAATGTAGCATTCAAATGTTCTGTCTGTATCACCTTTTGGTGTTTTAGTCTCTCACATAATGACCCACAAGCCAGAATATTGAACAAAGTTATTTTACGTCAGTGGAGAAGTCTTATTGTACCATAATGATCCTCGCTGGGCAAAATCTACAAATGATGCAATGTAGCTCAGCTGACCTGATGTTTGAAGCCATATTTGTCATTACATTAGCTTGCCTGATTACAGAGGTATTATATGTATTCTTGCATCTTATAACAACTTACTCAGTTCAGCCAGAGTTTTTGAATGAGTCTACTACTGAGTGTAAACAAGAGATGAGTTGCCAGACTTGAGGTGGAGCAATTTTTCATGACAGCTTGTTTATTTATTTATAAATTTCATCTCTTGCTTGTATGCATCCATTTGCTCCAATGGCATCTCAATGTTTTGTTTCTCTTAAAAGACCTTGGAGGTGAGATTTTCTTTTTGATGAAGGGCTGTTGAGAGCTTAGTGTTTTCATATCTTAAACCATTCCATGCTGAAAATATATACCCTTTCCATCGCATGCCAGAAAGAAGACAATAAAACTGCCATAGCAGAATAGACTGCCAGGTAAGTAACTGTTTTCTAGTTCTTTAAGACAACTTGTAAAAAGAAAATGGGCAGTTTTTTATAACCACAGTTGAAAGACTTGATGTATTTATCTTGAAACCTGGAGGAATTTTTATATCATCAGTAAGTTCTGACCTATTGATCTGCCTTCCATCTGGTGACACCATTTATACTCATGCAGAGCACAATCAATGGTATAGAAAAACCATATTTTTCCCATATTACAGTGATATTTTAAGTGACAGTATAGTCAAGGGAGAAGGCTTCAATAATAAAAAAAAGTTTTAAATAAGAAAAGTGGCTTGGGGTTTAATAGCCTGACCATATTGATTTTTACCAGGGTTATTTGCCATATTTTACTGTCAGAGAACTTGTCATCTCTGCAAAAGCCTTTTTTTTTTTTTTTTAATTAACTATTTTCAGTTGGATAAGCATATAAGCATACTTACGTTTAATATGCTCTCCTGAGCTACAGTCCAAAGTTTCCTATCCCAGGGTCATGGCAACTTTCTGCCCCATGTCCTCTGGCTTTTTGGGATCCTTTAAGCTAAATGTTTTTCAAACATAAGAAAAATTCCCATTTTTTTCCCTAGTCTAAGCAGTGTAGACAATCATGTCCCAAACAAAAGAAGTTTCCAGAGGTTGTGTTAGCTCCAGACCTGTGGAAAGGAGGAGGGAAACTAAGAGGACACTCTTGTCTGATGCTCCAGCAATGAAAGGAAGTGTTTTGAGAAAGACAGGGTAAGATGATGGTCTTGGGCAACAAATTCTGCTCGGTGCTGCAGAGGAACATGAAAAAAAGCCCAATGTCTCAGCCAGTCTGAGGTTGGACAAAATTCCCTCCTCACTCCAAACCCAGCAATTAATGTTCCTCAGAGTATGTGTCATGGGGTAAAGCTTAACTGAAAGCACTGCTCAGACACATGAGATCTGTCATATATATATACACAGCTCTAACTGCCTAGACTAATCCAGTATACATTGGAAAATAAAAAGGGACAGATAAACTTCAGTATTACTGTTGGCAATTTCACATCCTGGTAACCTATTAGGGGGCAGGAGACCACACTGTGGTAGAAATCCAAGTTAAAAAAACATCCTAATTGGCTATATGCTAATATAGGGAAAGTAAAAAAAAAAAAAAATTGGTTTGGGGTTACATGATCAGCAGCTTATCTAATCTAATTTAGAAAGCAATAATAGTGACAACAGTTGTCCCTTGTGGAGGAGCTGGGGGGCATAAAATTAAAAATAAAAATCTTTCTTGTCTTTGCAGTGAATTTCTATTTTCATAGCCACTCCCAACAAAATCTTGTGTGTTGTTCCACTACTAAAGTAGCTGTTCTTGTGATCAAATGTCAAGAAATAATAACAAGCATTGAAATGCCAGTGGAGATGACATGAAATGCAGCAACTCTGCTTTATTCTTCTAATTATAGCCCAGAGTATACACATGTGTTTTTAACCATTTGTTGATGGAGTTTGCAGCTCCCTGCTGAGGCACAGTGGCTTCATCATGCAGCTCCAGAGAGGCTGTGCCTGTCAATGCAGTGCCCCAACTCACTGTCATTTTCTCCACTTTAAGAGCAAAGTCAGAAAAACTGCCAAGGAGCTCATCCCACACAAAGTAGCTTGACTCCCTCTGGGTCCTGAGGCAATCAACATCAAGTGGTGAAATTCAAAAAAAAAAGAAAAAAAAAAAATTAAGATAACTCAGATACAAAATGTACACCTTAAAAGTCAGGAAGAAACAGAAAAGGATTGTAATAGTATATCTGATATTGTTCTAGCAGTCGCACTTTGGGAATTGTAAATTCCCTGTAAACTTCACAGAAAGAAGAGCTGAAAGATTATTCATCTGAAACCAGTGAATGAAGAAAAACACAGCTGGAAGAGTAAAAAAGAAAAGCATTCACTGTGCAACATCAAAAATGTATTAATTCTTCAAAAGACAGATAGCAGATGTTGTTGGTACTATACTTCGCACTGAACAAAGAAAGCTATGGGAGATGGGGCTGCTGAAAGCTTTGCAGGGGCCTAAATTAGGAAACAAAACTATTTTTGGTATAATGGAAACCCAAGGCTCAAGGTACTAGGGACAATTCCTGCAAAAATGCACAAAAACGAGATGCTCCTTATTCCAAAAGTGTTTCATTTTGTTTTGTGTTTCTGAGCTGGTTTTTGTCCTTTTGGTATTAAAGAAAAGATGGAGTGATGTGTAATAAAAAACATTTTTTGCCGCAAAAGGAAACCTCAGAAATAAGTACAATTTCATCTGAAAAATTAAGGGAAAACATTGATTTACCATGTGTGGTAAATATTTTTAAATAGCTGAACTATGCCTATGAATAATGTCTTGTGCATTACTGAATTGTTCATTAAGCCAGAAACTTTCAGTGTCATCCAAATGAGTGTCAGAACGTGTTTTCAGACTAATGAAGTGACTGTAACTTCTTTTGGATTAGAGAAAACAAGTACTAATGTGTAGATCTGAATGATACTTACTTAAAAATGTGTCTGGAAGAGTTTTCTAGAGTATGCATGGTCATGCTGCCTTCCACTGCATGGAAAAAAAAAAAAGAAAAAAAAGAAAAAAAAAAAGTATAAGGATCACTGGAATGCTTTGAAAATACCTGAAAAAAAAATCAAGCAGGGCACTTGAAACACAGATTTATTTAAGAAAGAGAAAAGTAACAGCAGAATCATTTTAAGTAAGAAAGCTTGAAATGGTTATATCTTGAATCTCTCTGTGTTTAATAGTCACAACCCACCTTTTGGAAAGGTATTGGAGCGTGCATACTGTGAAAATGGGAAGAAGTGAATCACAGAATCACAGAATGGTTCAGATTGGAAGGGACCTCTGGAGGTCATCTGGTCCAACCCCCTGCTCAAGCAGGGACACCTAGAACAGGTTGTGCAGAGCCATGTCCAGGCAGCTTTTGGAGATCTCTACAGAGGGAGACTCCACAATGTCTTTGGGCAACCTGTGCCAGTGCTCTGTCACCCACACAGGACAGGAGTGTTTCATGATGTTCAGAGGGAACCTCCTGTGTTCATGTTTGTGTCCATTGCCTCTCGTCCTGGCACTGGGCACCACAGGAAACAGCCTGGCTCCATCCTCTTTGCATCCTCCCTTCAGGTATTTATAAACATGGATGAGATCCCCCATGGGCATCCTCTTCTCCAGGCTGAACAGTCACAGCTCTCCCAGCCTTTCCTCATAGGAGAGATGCTCCAGTCTCTTGATCATCTTGGTGGCCCTCCGCTGGACTCTTTCCAGTATGTCCATGTGAAGTACAGGAACTGTACAAATCATGAAGTCCTAGAGTAATCTGGGAAGTGTTCTGCCATTATAATGAATGTTTATATCCTAATATATGTAAATAGACTATTGGATTTGGAGTAAACTAAGCTGCTCGTAATGATCTAAGGTCTTTTTATTTCACACCGTTTTACTTTGTCATAAAGCTAGGCCTACCAGCTTCAATATAATGATCAGAACTGAAGTAAACTTCAAATTTTCAATTCCTTGGCTTATTTTCAGAACTAGAAATGAGGATTTTAGTATACTTCAACCATATATCCTAGCTGATGCTACGATCTACTATTTCTGTTCAAAAGAAATCCATCTCCATCTCCATCCCTGGAGCCTGGTAGAAGGAGGCCGCAGTCCCTGGAGATNTCATTTCGCTTGTACTTTCTCACTGCTCTAGTCCTCTAGTGATTAGGTAATAAATTATATTAATCTCCCTATGCTGAGTCTGATTTACCCATGACAGTAATTGGCGGGTGATCTCCCTGTCCTTATCTCAACTCTTGAGCCCTTTCCATTGTATTTTCTCCCCCTCTTCCTTTGAGGAATGGGAGTGAGAGAGCAGTGCAGTGGAGTTTAGTTGGCCATTGGGGTGAAATCACCACAAGCAGGAAATAAAACAAAGCAAAACAAACACACAAACTAAAACTTTTGGGATTATATTACTTCCGCTGACTAAAATGTTAATAGTGGCGTCACAATACTAAAGGAGAGTATGAAATCTGAAAGGAAAATGGAAGAGACAGAAGAGTAATGTGAAACTTCTATTCCCTCATAGTCTGGGTGAACATCACATCTGTGTATGATTCTGGGATTAAATATCTAGACACTATCAGTGAGTGTTGAAGGTTTGGCCCAGACCAATGTGCAGGAATTGGTTCAAATGATATCATTAGGAGTCACTGGGTAATGAATAAACATAAGACACTTAGATTCCACAATCCTGAAGGTACTAAATCAAAAGGTCTACTGCTAATTGATTTTAAGAAAAGAAATCACATATAAATGAGAAAAGTTGTTAGAAAAAGGTTAAAAAGATTAATCATTCCCAGTGGCACAGAGAGTGTCTAATATCACCATATGGCTTCTCCAAGTAAAGGAATACAACCTGTCAGCAAAGACTTGAGAAAATTCAGTTGGCTAGGGGGTATCATTAGACAGGGAAATTCATTAAAAACCTTAAGCTGTGTAGAAATTTGGAAAATAGAAGGAATAATAATCACTAACGGGTTGGTTATATGTAAAAACACAAAATGACAGCACCAAAGAAAGAGTTTGTGAAACGACGTACAGATATCAAGGTGCAGATATCAATAATAATAATAATAATAATAATAATAATAATAATAATAATAATAAATCTACTATCTTACACATGAGGAAGAAGCTTTCTGCAGCATCTGTAGCATCGGGAAATGAATAAAGGCATGAAAAGAGCACACAGAGGAAATAGAGAAGAAAAGCTAATTCTTTACATCCCTGCACAACGTGTAAATTCAGGAAGATTTCTGAGCTGAACCTTTTTTTT
>VXAA01000962.1:701902-722983 GCA_013399115.1 Anseranas semipalmata | reverse complement strand
TTTTTTTTTTTTTTGCTGTGAACACACAGTAGGATATGTCCAACCATCATCAAAAGCAGTTATTGAAGCAATAGATAAAATTAATAGTAAAAAATCTGCAAGACTGATTGGTATTTTTTCTTTGGGCTCCAGGGACGCTTGAGGATGAAACATCTCCCTCAGACAGAGGACTGACACACGGCCAGTGTGGCACCATTATTTCAGAACGCTGTAGGGGAATCCAAAGACTGACCAGTAGCTCAATTTCTGTATCAGGTTAACTAGTTGAAACTGTCTGAAAATTTGAATTAATGTGCACCTGAATAAATATGAACCATTAGGGAAGAGCAATGTGGCTTTGCAAGCAGATATCACTTCTCACAAATATACGGTTCTCTGAAGTAGTCAGCAAACCTCCCGGCTAGAGCAATCAGGATGATATAGCGCACCTTGATTTTGAAAAGGCATTGAACAATGTCTCCAACCAAGGGTCCTAAAAGAGATGAAGATGACTGTGGAAAAAAAGAGACTGAAATAGATAAACAAATTACTGATTAAAAGAGAGAAAACAAGTCACAGACGTGGTTAGTTTGCACAGTGGAGGAAGATCACCAGAAGAATCCCTCAGAGATTATTTTTAACTTTGTCATTAGCGATCTTGAAAAGAAGCTGAGCAATGAGGTGAAAAAGTCTGTCAACATTACCAAGTTATTTGGGACAATATATATGAGCAATAGCCGTGCAAAAGCACTTTATAGTAGTGACTCACAGGTGACAAAATGGTGGATGAATGTACAGAAGAAAACTGAAGTCTAGTTTATTGCCTTAAGTATGAGTTCATTAGCCTTTCAATAAATTAAACTTATAGAAGTGAAATACAAAATTAAAGTTATCAATCACATTCAGAAACAACATAGAACCCTTAGAAAACTCTCCAGAACACTGCTATGCTTCGAAATGAGTATCTGCAAATTGCATCTTTATGTCTATAGATATGCTTCCCTTGCAAGAGATTTTCAGTTTTTGGACCAAATGGACTAGACTGAAACATATGATTTCTGTTCTATTAAATCAAATCTAGCTATGAAAACTTCTTATGCAATGTTAGAACTTTCTTAAAGTTTTACATGTGGATAAACCACCTGATACCTTTAAAAAAAAAAAAAAAAAAAAACTACCTGTCTAGGTCAGCTTAAAAAGCCCCAGATCCCAGGCAAGTCCTGAAAGTGTGAGGTATGCATGGATCTGCATCAACAGTGATATCAGCAAAGCGTCCAAGCTGTTGTCACACTCTCAGGCACAGCTCCATTGAGAATGGGCACCGCTAAGGGAAAAAGAAAATGGCATGACAGAAAAGTCTTCCTAGGAAACATTTTCAGATGAAAATTGGTGCCCCTTCTGTTTCTGTCAGATCATCATTTTTTTTATGTAGGGGACCGATAGATTGAATAGATCCTCGCTTTATACTGAGAATTTGGAAATTTCTGATTTTGTTATTCCCTTTCAATATTTTACCTACATTATTTAAGTGATTGGTTGCAGTTTCTTTGCTGTTTCAGTCAGCAAGATAGCTGTAGTAATACGTTTTTTTTTCTGCTCTCTAGTTTCTTTTTCAGACATACCTGTCTCTTTTTTCATTGATGCAAAAATAATTCAAACAATCACTGATTGCTTCCTCACTCATTGTTTCTAAATGTAAAAATGTGCTCTGGTTCCTCTGCTAAAGCAGAAATACATGGCACATGGACATAGCTCAAAATTTCCACTGAAATTTACAAGATTTATGTATCTCTTGAGGATCTGGGGAACTATAACAATGGCTGACTGTCATGCCAGTACTCCAGAACCCTTATCAAGATTGTATCACAGAGTAAGGTATTAAGGCATTGCAGTTCAAAAAAAGAAGTTATTCACCTTGCATTTAATATGATAAAACATTAGTACTGCAGCTTTTCAGTGGCCCTATCCCACTTAAATAATTTTGATTGCAGCCTTTATAAAATTTATCATTATGAAAGACAACAGTTGAGAACTTCACTTAAGATAACAAAATAAGTATAATACTATGGCAAAATAACTGAATGCAATGATTTTTAAACTTTTCATCTCTGTCTCTCTCTCTGCAGTTAAAAAATGCATCATTTACAGCTTTGCAACACTTGAGTTAAACTATCAGTATGTAATTTCTAATTTACTGAAATGTAGTGTAGAAATACAACAGGCCACCAGGCTTTATTATTCCCAACATAACCAGCCTTTTTTTTTTCTGTGTCTTTCAGTTCACTGAGTTTGTTGATTTCATTAATGATACTTATGGAACTGAGACAATCCATCAAGTCCAGAAGACACCATGAAAAAAGGCTGAACTAAGGAAAACATTTAGGCTTTTAAAATTCTAAATTATACAACTATGATGCTGTTCATTTTAAGTTACTTAATTTCTTTTTCTCCAAACAAGTTAGTACATATTAAAAAACTTTTTGATGAGTCTCAGATATTAAGGAAAATTATTAAATTACATGATGGTTTTAGAAATAAAATCCTTTTGCTGGTTTAAAATTTCAATGCCAAACATTAATTCCTCTGGTACATATATATTTTTATTTTTGTTGACTACAGTTATTGGAAAAATCTGAATACCTGCTTATTTAAAATGCTCAGAGTTTCTAGAAGTATGTTTTTTTATAATGGTCTCATAATTATTTTAGAGATTTTAAGTAACAGATATGTCTGGATATTACATCTGAATTATTATGTCTGAATATTATTTTTGTGGTCTAATGGTGGATTTGGTAGTGTTAGGGATTATAGGTTGGACTGGATGATCTTAGAGGTCTTTTCCAGCCTAAATGATTCTGTGATTCTGTGATTATAAAATTTTAATTCTAAAAGGGGAGAATAATTACATTTGAAAAAACAAATATATATGCTACAATATGTCAGTACTTGGTGTACTTGTCAGTATAATGTACAAGCTGTCTGAGTAGACAGGGTGAAACAAAAACAAAGGCATGGGCTTTGGAGAACAGTCTCTTTTCAAATTTGTTGCTAACCTGTGCTATGATCAGAGTGAAGTGAGTTACAGCATTTCTCTCAAACTCTCTTCTCTACTCTAGCAATTGCCTCACTGCTTAGATTTAAAAAAATAAATAAATAAATTCAATTAAATTTAAATGAATTTAAAAATGTAACAAAGACTTTGCATTTTTAGAAAATCCAAGCAGGAGTATTTATTATGACTCAAATTCCAAAAGATAATGTCTCATATACAAAGAAAATACTACTTGACCGGAAAGCATTATTGTGTAAATTAAATACTTACTATCTTGTATAAGATTTAGTGTTACAAAGACATTGATCATAAATCAATAAGTGCTGGGGTATTGAAATTCCCTGTCAATTTAATATCTGTTAACCAAGTAACATGTTCTTTATCTTTTTCTTCCCCCTGTACCACAGTTTTTTAATTTTTCAGTTTTACTCTTGCTATGAAAGTGCTAATGTACTGCTTCACTCCTGTATGCATCTGGGATGGAGATCTTGGGCATTTTTGCATTTGTAAGGCAGGAAGATAAAGATATTGACACAAAACCACCTTCAGAAGGCTTTCGTCTCCCCTGGGTATAACCTCCCTACTGCGTAGGTTCAACAGTAAATTATCTTTCATACATCAGGTATTTGTGTCTCCATCAAGAGTTCAACTTTATTTCAGACAGGTTCCAGGAAGAGTTTAAACTGTGGCGCTGTGGTGTTCTGCGTGGGTTAAACTACCACAGATTTACTTCTGCAACATTTCCAGTCTTCCTGGGATATATGCTGCCTCACAGCAACTGGTGTCTAGGCAAGTAGCAAACCCATCCAAGATACAACCACACCTACCAGCAGTATCAATAAACCAAGGCATTGACATTATTAGCACTTAACTTTTACGACCATCAAAGCTTTTCTATTAGGGACAGATCCTAATCTTTGCCATGGGTCAGTCATGAAAGCTGCTGAGCATTGTGGAGCCTGATCCTTGAGCACTGTCGATACAGCTGGGGGATCAGTTCCTCTCATAGCTAGGAGGGAGGCTTGCTCAAGGGAGATGAGGGAGGAGTCTTTTGATCAAGGAGAAAATGACGTGTTGCCATTTTGAAACCCAAGAAGCAGTTCTAGCAATTTCTGAAGACAAAAGATGCAGATACTACAGAATGTGGATCTTCAATGAATTACTTTGATGAGTTCCCAGCTTTTGAATGGACTTAAAAGAGAATTCCTCTTATTTTTACCCTCAAAAGATCCAAAGTATCTAACACATGTATTGGTCGCTGTGATTATTGAAAATATTACTATCATTTCAATTAGATATAGGTTTTTTTTTCATTTCTCCTAATTTTATTCCACTCATCTGTGGCTACATTTCAGTGATCTATAAAGTGATTATTATATTAGCTTGCAACACAACAACTTTTTGTTCTTTAGGATGATACAGAGTAGTATCCCGAATAATAAGATTTCCTGAAGCTCACTTTTGTCTAACCTTTCTCAGATTTATCAATGACTAATTTAAGTTGAAGACTTCTTAAAATCCTACTTGACATATATTATCATATTGAGGCTAAATTTGAGGAACAATAAGATTACTAAATGCATATCAAACATGCAGATGACAACTAGATTTAAATATATATATTAGCTAGAAGAATATGCTTTGAAGGAATAGGACTGTTAAAAATACTTTTCAGGAATAAAGCTGGTGAACATTATCTAGCATATATAAATACTATTTATGCTGTCTAACCTGGAGCATATATATTCAACCATGTAAATGAGGCATACTGATCTTCTTCCTTTTCTTAAGTTGATTTCCTCTCAGCTCAAATAAATTTGCTTTAAAGTGTTTGAAAAGTAGGCTAATTTACAGAAATCATCTGTAGAATGTAATTGCCAACTGGTATTCCAGGCAGCTTTCCCGATCTATGGGGAGAAAGAAACAGATAAGGGAGAAACATAAATGACAAACAATGAGAAAGAAGTAGAATTATAGACTGCTGAGAAGAAAAACTACTGCTATCAGTCCTGCCAGTTCATAAGAAACTGATCTGCAATTCATGAATGTGACAAAACACATTCTCTTTACAAAACAATAAAACACAAAGACGACAGATAAATAGGGGCAGAAGGAAAGATGCCCTGGTATAATCAGTGCAGAACTGTGAACAGTATTTCCACTTAGGTAGATTCTTTGTGTGTTTACAAGACAAGGGCACAGAGAACACAGAAATGAGAAAAAAAAAAAAAAAAACAAGCTTTTTTTTACGTTTGAAAAAAATGAACGCCCCCAGAAGTGAAGGGGTGAATGAAAAAATTTGAACTGATATATAATCTACTGATAACCAGGGAGTCCTGTAATCCTTGCATTTGAGAAGCCACGAGGAAAAAAAAAAAAAAAAAAAGTTTATTTTTTTCTTGTAATCTAGGTTTGTTTCTAGCTGATAGAAGCTGATAGAAGCTGAGATTTTTTTATGTGTTTGCTATTGTTCTGTTTTTTCATAAGAGTAGAGCTCCTACAATCCTTTGTCTTATGACTCCTCTTTTGTCTGATTACTCCAGAGTAACCAGGTGTCTTTTTTCTTCTTTGTATTCCCATGTCTTTAAGTGTATTGGATGGGAAATTGCTTTTTATCCTCTCTGTTGGAAACGTATGGGTGTATTTTTTCTTCTGGNGTATAAAAAAAAAAAAAAAAAAAAAAAAAAAAAAAGGAAACTTTGGGGACCAGAATGAATAGAGTTTTTATGAATGTACATAGACATTTTAAAACCAAATCAAATAATACATGCTATTCATTAGTCACTGAAAAGCAAGCATGGTACTCTTAACCACTAATTTCAACTTCACCAATGCTGGTTGTCAGGACTTTCACAAAGTTTGGCATTACTTCATCCTCCGTGTGATTCTTTTGTTCATTTTAAAACCCAGCTTTAGGATTCCCAGTCCTAGATCAACATTCTGGAGTTTCATATTAAAATGAGGAAATAGGAGAATCTCTGATGGCAGAGGTCTGAAGTCAAATGGCTAAGCCCATGTGACATGGTAGAAAGCCTTACTCCAACATATTTGTCTGCACAAAAAGACCTTTTTAGAACGTAACAGCATCACTGGTTCCAAAGCAAAAGGACAGTGTGTTCTTGGGCATTAACACTTTCACTATACACTATTTTCATCTTCTTTTTTTCTCAACTAACCAATTCCTTCTCCTTCTCATATCTGTATGCAGAACAAATAAAGGTGATATATGAAAGGAATTACAGTAACAGGTTGAAAAGTAATGTGTGGAGTCACAGTTACGTTGTATTTGTCCAAACTGAGTAAAATAGCAGAATTAATTTCAGATGTATAGCCATGTGGAATGGGTCTAATGAAAGGCACTAAATTATACCCCTTTAATGTGTTAAGCATAAAATAACATAAATAAGGATAATATATTATGATTTTTATGAACATCAAGAGCATAGGTTTTCAGGAAAAGTTCAAAGCAATGGAGAGGAGCCTATAACTTCAAAAAAATAGCAAAGATGTCTGTGATATCAGATTTTATTTTTGGTCTCTGCAGAAAATGACACTTTTCAAAACTTTGTTTTATGTTCCTGTAGTAAGGGCAGGAAGAGATTACTGCCTAATCCCCATTTTTTGAATGTTCTTGCAAGCATTGTTTTTGATGATAGTTGGTCTCTTTTCACATCACACTATGGCCATTCTTTACAAATACTTAACAAATGATTATTTTCCTAGCAGTGCCTCCAAATACCGATTTTAAGTGTCTATCTCAGCTTGCCCCGGAAAAGTAAATTTTTATTTATATAAATGTTACCAAAAGAAAACTATATAAAAAAAAAAGACATAGGTGTCCATGCAGGAAATACAGAATTAGACAAGGGTATGATAAAGCAGCCCATCTTCAAATTATAATATTGAATATTTACTAAAAACAGCAAGCAAAAGCATTCAAAGACCTACTGAGGAAATTATTTAAATCACAGCCTGAGTGAATAGCAAATGGAAGATGAAAAGTATTCTTCGAGTGTTATTTTTGAAATGTGATCCAGTCAACTCTACATCAAGGTCCATAGGAGCTTGTTAGCTTGCCGTTAACACTCTGTCAGCCATGCTTCCTTTTCCCTACCTGTACAGTTATTTCAATATCTAGCATCTAAAGCATTGTTCCATAATTTACTGTCATACTCAGAACTCAAAAACCCTTTCTGAAGAGAGCATACCTAAACCCAGTAACCAGTTAGCAACAATTTGCTTGACATAGAACAAAGAATTTTGTTTGTCTTACGCTGTAAACACTCTTTCTGTTACCATGTTAGTAAATTTTCCTCTTTAAGTAATTAATTCATATAATAATATTGCCTGGGAGCCTTACAAAATATTTCTGAAATCTAACAGCCATTCGGCTTTACATCAAACCTTCCAACGCACATCATCCTTTTATGTGCAGCATTCTCTTGAACTAGCAGATGCAGTGATGAGCAGACTTTTCAGTCATTTCCTGTGGCCTGCTTATCTTTAGCTGCTGCATCAAAAGAGTGTTCAAAACGGCATGAGTGTTGCCTAATGGAAGAAAAGCTCTTTCAAAAAGTATGTGTTTTCAAGTTGTTTTGCCAATGCTGTATTTAGCTATATTTTACAAACAGTGTATTAAGTTCATCCTTTCCTTGGCAAAGTAAAGCTAAAACTGGTGAAACTTGGCAGGGGTATGTGGAAGAGAAGCAATAGCAAACCTATTTATGTTTCATTCTCTGCAAAACTACGGAAATGAGTCTTGCAACCAACTTGCGGCTGTGTCAGGCTTCAGCTAGTCTGCAGGAATTACAACAGAATAGGAAAGGACTGAAGCTGAAAGACGAGCTGCTGTATAGTACATCTCAGGTGAAAACCTCCCAGGGTGCAAATAGAGTCTCTGAGGAGCATTAACAACCCCTGCATGTTTTCTGCCCAGCACTGGGGAGAATCCATGGCAGTGTAGCTCCTGAAGGAAAAGCAGCTTTGCTAGGTGACTAGCAATGGTGGCCAGCTCAGTACATCTCAGCTCTCAAGTAGCAAAGTACAGAAACATGGGCTTATTCTCCACATACCTCTACTATGTGGTGCAACCCACTTTCCTTGGGACTGTAGAGAATAAAGCATGTGCCTGAGTGGATGGTCCAACTGATGCTTCTGGGTTCATTCAAAGCCCACTAAGTAAATGGAAAATGTTGCATTAGCATTAATAAGCTTCAGAAACTGAAATCCTATGATCTGCAGAGTATGAGCCTGATTTCACAGTAAATCGTAGCATTGCAGTTTTTGAGCTGAACTAATGTAATGAGATTAGAAGCCTCCTCTCATGGATATTTCTCGTTTCACCATATAAATGGATATGTATTGCTTATAGATTTGTTACCTGACTGTTCTTTCCCACCAACTTGTAATTCCATCATATGTGTATTCCTCTTCTCAGATAATGCTTTGAAACTGCTTGGACAGTGTCCCTTGGAAAAGCAGTGTCACTTGGAAAAGGTAAAAACTTTGAGGCAGTACTTCCAAGAATAAAATTGAAGAGACAGACATTTTTATTACTTCTGCACAGCAAACACACTGATTAGATTGTGACATTCTGAATGAAGAAATTAAGAAATGCCAGAAAGCAAATGCTGACACAAGAAAATTCTATTGAATTATTTCATTGATCAACGTCTTAAAAGCCAGATTTAGCAGTCTTTATAAAATAAAAAAGCAGAGAGATTTGTAAAAATACACTCTCGAAGGGAAAAGATTGCTTTTCTGAAAATGAAAAGATCTTAGGAAGAAAGCAAATCAAACTTTTTGGAAAATGAAAATCTTGTTAAGAAATGAAAGCTGGCAGCAAAAGAAAACTGCAGCCAGGTTGCTCATCTTATTCCATGGACCAGAAGACTGGTTTGCTTTGAATAGCATGCCCAGAACAGTCAAAAAATCTGTGTACACACACTCTGCAACACTCGGGACTTACCCAGCAGAAGGAGGAACTTGTTCCATGTATAGCAGAGGCACAAGGGACACTGCTCCATAGGAGACAGATGGAAGATTTTTTTAATTCTATAAAGCCTAAATTATTCTTATAAGAATGCTGGAACAGGAAAGTGGGAAAGCACCCTGCAATACTGGTACTGGGCAAGTTGAGGATCTCCCATTCCAGGTTACCTGCAGATATACCACTTGTAGTAGATTATTTTGCACTAGCTGAGCATTGCAGAGGTATCCCACTGGAGCAGTAAATCTAGCCCAGCATATTTCATTACAGAAGGAACTGCTGAGCTTGACATTTACATGACCTGTAAAGGATATTGGTCTTCCTTATTTCACAGTAGACTAACCATGTTGGATGTCACCTCAGGGTGAAATGGATATACTTGGGTATATATATGGTTTTGTGAAGGAACTGTAGTACCAGTAGGTACTACAGGTGGGAGAAACCCACTCATCAAAATTCTGATTCTTGACCTAAGCAAAATTAACACTGAATAAATCCACATTTTGTTAGACAAAGTACTGTGGGATTTAACAAATGATCTTGGCCTATTCTAGACATAGGTAACCAGGTGCTTAAACACAGTGACCATAAACAGCATGTGCTTAAAGATAACTGTGCCCCAAGGTATCTGAGAAGGCATCTGAGAAGTATGCATGGGACAGACAGGTATAAGCACAGGGCCTGTCTTTCTTCTATAGTCGCAATCATAAGCTAAAGAGGATACCCTGTGCTAAAACAGCACGCTATAAAACTCCCCTATTTCTTACAGGAGATAACAGGAGAAAAAAAATCAATTCAGTAAACCCAAATGCATATACTACCAATTACAAAACTTCTGGCTGTGAGCACCAGCACTGATCACATGCCAAGTGACTATTCTGAACCTTTAAAAAGAAAGTCATTAAGGATTTAATGTGGCACCACTCCTAAGATAATAGAACATATGCTGTGTGCTCCTTGCTTCCCAGCAGAGCCACCCAGACTGGCCCGTCAAATGCATAACATGTGATTTTTTTTGGCCAGGTGTGGCTGTGGGTGTCAGGCTGTAGGGAGGGAGATAAAGGAGCATGCATTGCCTGAACTCCGTGCGAAGAACTTGGCTGCCTGGGATTTTCATTCCATCCCCACTGCATTGCTCTGGCTTCCTTATTTGCTTGCCAGTTGCAGCTCCTGCTTCCCCCATTCCCGTCCATTCTCCTTACTGTAGGGCATGCATCAAGGTGATGGCCAGGATTCTGGCTTCAAGGCTCAACAAAATATCTTTCATGGGAAGGACAGAGACTGGTTTGTCATCTCTAATTTTGTCTGAAAGTCTGCTCCATATTTCAACGGGTTAGCCTCTTCTGTCGCATCAGACTTAGACACTACCTGCATAAAATAACAGATTCTTTCTAAACTGCTTGCAAGTTGTTTGTAACCAGTCATGCACAGTGATTAACTGCACCTTTTCCCACATTTCCTCATCCTAGACAATGATGTGATTTTGTTAACTTAATTTTTCACCTACTTTTATCTGTGCTGCTCATTCTTCTCATTCTTCCTTCTGCCTTTGCCCTGCTTCAGGAACCCCTTTTCCTCTGTGGAAATAGGAGAACAGAGCAAAAAGTTGTCTAATTATTTAAATGTGGCCAATCCTTATGCACTCTAGGGAAGAGTGTTGTGAAATGAGACGAGAGGTGACAGACACAGCAGGCAAGCAGGAGTCACAAGTTTCAGCACACAGTCGCTTTTGCATTTTTTCTGGGCATACATGTACAGAACAGAAGGCTTCAGATTTCTAGGTTCAGTGGCAAAGTTGGTATTTTCAATCTTATGTTACGCAAACTGGTGGAGCACCCACAGAGACCTACATGTGATTTACAGCAATCCTAGCTGAAGGGTAGCAGAAATGGTGCCAAATATAATTAAAAAAAGAAAAAGAAAAAAGAACGGAGAATTTACTCAGTTCCCAAACATGGAGTTTCTTTTTAATTCATTCTACTTTTCAAATAGTGAAGTTATGGAGGAATAATAGAGATAACTACAGAGTTATTGACAAACTGTATTTTAAAATTTTATATAATATATCAATGACTATGCAGCTATACACAAGTAGAATACAACTTTTAAAGGAGATAAACATAGTTCTTGTTTTGTTTGTGTAAACTGCATGAAACTTAAGCACATGAAAATTTCTTTGACAAACTAAACTGATTTCAACACTTTGTTTTGATAACTGAAAACCCCAACTGAAAATTGAAGAAACTGAAAAACAAAACACAGAGTTCCTCTATATCATATTCCCAGTAAATTGCACAATTTATTTCCTATCTTACCTCTTTTCTTCTCTGGCTTGCATAGGATTCCTTTAATAATAAGATCAATTTCACTCCCTGTTTTATATTAGCATTACGTAAATTTGTTATTTTATTAGGTCCCTGTTTTCACTGTGTGTATGCTATGTGCTTCAGATTTCATTTACATTTTATTTAGAATATGACATTTTGCAGTATATTATAATCTTCTGTACTGTCTTGTATCTTTGTTTAGTCATACACTTATTTATTAGTTATATAAATTATTATATGATGATAGGTTTTTGTCAGTTGAATTCTCTCTGTTTATCCATTACAGGTAAAATCTTTCTTGTTAAAGAAAGCTATAATGAATTGCATAAAATTTCCTTTCCTATCCTTCAGTTCTGTTAAAAATATTTTTTCAGTTGCTGAATAATTAACATTTACCCCTCCTTATGTATAGTCTGGAGTTCTCAAGGACCCACAAGATTAATGTATCACAGAATGTGCATCCTAAAGGAGAATGACATTAGAGTTCAGCCTCTCTTACTTTAGATGAATCAATTATAAAATGTCAGTGATGATAACACTGCAAGCTTTTTTGATTTGAAGAGTGGCCAAATAATGAAGTGTTCCATCCTTTTTAATGCTTTCCGATGTTTGTTGTGAGCACTAGATTCCTGCTGGATGCAAACTGAAAACTGATGAATTCTGAGAGCTTGTGAGAGAAGAGCAAAACATGTTGGGACTGCACTGGAGACAGTGGAAAAAAGCAGGGGTCAAATAAGTCAATGGATTTATATGAGAATAAACAGAGCAGCAGGAACAGATAGGAGATGGAGGAATTGGAAAGCAGCAGAAGGGAGTGAATTTTAGGAGTGAAACAATGGCTAAGCACAAATGTGGGGAGAAAGAGACCTGAGTACAGTGTTAGGGCAGATAGATTAGATAGATTAATGAGTACATACTGAGCCTAATTACTTTAATACTATTTCTAGTAGCAAAAATTAGGTACCTTTGGCCACTGCAAAATCAGGAATTTGTAAGAATTTGAGATTGAGTTTTAATAAGCATATAGGTAAACAGCCTCAACTAAGTAAAAAAAAAAAAAAAAAGGGAAATAAAAATAAGGAAGGAAAATGTAATTTTTAATGTTTTGTTTAAACCTTATTTTTGGTCTGATATCACTATTTGTGAGGAGCAGTCTATTTCATGCTCTTGTACCTTGCACTATTTTGCAATTACAGCCTTTTGATCGTCCTTGTGGCCTTCCTCAGGACTCACTCTAATAGGTCCAAGTCCTTCTTATACTGGGGGCCCCAGAGGTTAACGCAGTGCTCCAGGTGGGGTCTCACAAGAGCAGAGTAGAGGGGGAGAATAACCTCCCTCAACCTGCTGGCCATGCTTCTTTTGATGCAGCCCAGGATACGGTTGGCTTTCTGGGCTGCAAGCACACATTGCTGGCTCATGTTGAGCTACTCATCAACCAACACCCCCAGGTCCTTCTCCTCAGGGCTGCTCTCAATCCATTCTCCACCCAGCCTGTATTTGTGCTTGGGATTGCCCTGACCCTGGTGCAGAACCTTGTGCTTGGTCTTGTTGAACCTCATGAGGTTCACACAGGCCTACCTCTCAAGCCTGTCCAGGTCCCTCTGGATGGCATCCCTTCCCTCCCGCATGTCAGCCGCACCACACAGCTTGGTGTCATTGGTAAACTTGCTGAGGATGTGCTCATTCCCACTGTCCACATCACCGACAAAGAAATTAAACAGTGTCAGTCCCAATACCGACCCCTGAGGAACACCACTCGTCACTGATCTCCACTTGGACATTGAGCTGTTGAACGCATCTCTCTGAGTGCAACCATCCAGCCAATTCCTTACCCATCGAGTGGTCCATCTGTCAAATCCATGTCTCTCCAATTTAGAGACAAGGATATCTTGCAGGACAATGTCAAAAGCCATGAAATTTGTCAGGCACAATCTGCCCTTATTGAAGCCATGCTGGCTGTCACCAATCACCTCTTTTTTTTCCATGTACCTTAGCATAGTTTCCAGGAGGGTGTGCTCCATGATCTTGCCAGAGAAAGGACAAATGATCAGGAAGCAGATCTGCATATCAGCGTATGAGAAACCTATACCTATATAGAACCCTATTTCATTCAATTGGTCTTTCCACTGATAAAGTACATGGGAGCATTTTGTGAGATGCAGAGGTCTTCAGCAAATCAAGCAAATTAAAAGAAGGAAGAGATTATTCAAATAATTGGGGTCTCAATGGGATGATTTTCCTCTCTAGAGAAGTAGAATGGAGATACAATAAGATTCTGAAGACTGGCAGATGGGTCACAAAGTGATGCTATCGGGATGTGAATGTTTGACTGCCTGGAAGCAATCACAGACTTGTCAGTCTTGAGAGGCAGTCTCAGCCCAGATACAGATGATGGTATAGACAGTAAAACAAGCTTGAAATTAGAGCACTGGGTGAGAAAATTGAAAGCTATGCTTAATCTCCATATATATGTATAAACAGGAACAGTGTTCAAGTTTATAAGGATATAGCAAAACAAAAAGGAAAACACCTTATAAATGTAGGAGAAAGGATACAGTTAGAGCATAAATAGAATGATTTTTAGCTGGAAACACTAACATGACTTTTTTTTTTTTAATTCTCATTCAGAAAAATCAAAAGTCTGGGCAGTAAAATGGAGGAACAAACTCCCATGGAAGACATGAAAAAGGATGTTACAAGAACAACAAAAGAGTGATCGGTGGCACAAGTTATGATTAAAATATAGGACACAGCTATTCTGGAAAGACATAAATGAAACTAGAGGCAAGGGGACATTTTGGTTAAGTTGATGATTGTAAAGAATTTATGGCTTGAACAAAACAAGTCTTTTTGATGAAACAGAGACATGGTGAAAATGTCCTAAAAGTTAGGGTGTGGGGTCTGATGAAGCGGACTGAGTCTTGACATGGCTAGGATTATTTATAAGATTATAAGACAAATAATTAACAGTGAAAATTGAAAGATTATACACAATTTTAATTTCCCAAACCTAAACCTAGAAAAATGAATGCACCAGAAGCAGCAGAAACCACCTTCCTTAATATGATAAAAAGCACCATATTCCTTTAACAAATAATGAGGTTATAAAAACAAAATTGGATACTAGTTTTATTTTTAGTTTGAGAAAGTCTTGCAAAAGTGATAGGAAACTTCACGTTAGTAAGTCAGAAGTTCAATACAGTTGGAATTTTGGAAAAACAAACTTTAAGAAATACTGGAAATTTTCTAGCAAGGTTTCCTAGAATGATGAGTTCAAGAACATGAACTTGAAGAGGATGCAGAATTCCATTGTGTCCCATTTACTGGCACCAGTTGGTGCTTGCATTTTAGGTGAAAAACAAACAAACAAACAAAAACTGGCAGGGCTACAGACTTCCTAGGATGATTAATCAGCCTTACAAAGATGAAGAGTAAGAACAGAGCATGCAAACATGGAAAAGGGGTTATATAGAACTACATCTTGGCAGTTCAAAGATGTAGAAAGGACCAACAACCTATTCTGGACCAAGATCTTGCAAAGAAAATGAAAATGACACAAGTTTTCTTTTGCCATATAATGAGAAGTTAACAAAATGGGTAAAAACAGTGTGCTGCAGACTGACATGAAATTAAGGATAAAACTAATGAAGTACAGCTAAATATTAAAAGATGATAATGCAATCAAGTAAGAAAAGTGAAGATAGTATAATGGAAACAACAATATCTGGCATGGAAAAATATCTAGATTGTTCATGGTAGCAAAACAAGGGGCTGAAAGAACAGAGATGAGAAACTACAGGTATAAATGGCTAAATACTACAGAACAGGAAAAATGACTTTAAATCCCACCACCCCTTTTTTTGTGGGACTTTGCATTTACTCTAGTAGTTGTTGCTCAGATTTTCTACTGACTTGGTTATTTTTTCTCTGGTGTTATATTTTGTATTAGAGAAGTGATCCACATTGTACAATAAAAGTATTTCATATTCATATGGTATCATAAAACTGTAATACTGGAAATCTTTGGAGTATTAGGCACATAACTTTTCTTACAAGATACTGAAAAGCCAATTAAAATAAATATTTCTAATGATTCCCCACTGTTATCAATGAAACATTTATAAGAACACCAGTTCTTTTGCATCTGTGTAATATCATCAGTGTGACTCACGACTACAACAAGTTCATGATCTAAAATTTGGTCACCTATCTAAGCCCTGCCTGAGATTTTAAGCAGAATTGGAAAAAAACACCTCAGTGATCAGCCCCCCTCTAATACCATAGCAGCTATGCAACAGAATAATTAGGTTCAGAAAGATTCACAGAAAAGAGTAGTCCACAGAAAGCTACCAAGAATCTTCCAGTAATCATAAGATCACTAATAAAGGATGGAAATACATAATTATAACTGCCACAGGGAAAGATTGGAAGAGACTGAGAACTGTCAAGGCTCAGGCTCCTGTGTTAGTGAATGATTACTTAAACAGAATTTCAAACTAATCCAAAAAGTGAGACACATAGCAGTGTACAAAATAAGGCAAAAGAACTAAAAATAAAGAAGATGCTCCCTGTGATCTGATCTGCAAGAAAAAAAGTCTTCCTGATTTCAAGTATGGTCATCATTCTAACCCTGACCATGTCAGCAGAGCTCACTAGCAAGGCAGCAAAGATGCTACTGGGAGCACTAGTGAACACCACTCTCCAGTCTGCCACTGTGTTCCATTCAAAAAATTCCTCATTTGGGAAAAAAAAATAATCAAACCAAATTATACATGGAAGGGAAAAAATCCTGTCCTCATTTAGCAACCAGCAAAATTCCTGAAGCATATTAATACAACTAACCATTATATCCAAAGAACAATCAGTCTCCTTTCAAATTTCTTTGAAGATATCAATACATCAGAGAACCAGAGATTCAGTTTCAAACTTCAAAAATCCTCCTGTTCAGTCATCTTTTCCATAAACTTGTCATCTTCTATCTTAAAACAGTTAAGTCTCTGTTCTTATTATGTTGTTTTGGAAGATTATTTTTGATTATCAACCTTTGGATAATAATAATTAAATAGTGTTTTAAATTAATTTTACATCAAAAATTGCATTTCTATTTTCTTTTCCTGAAATTTTTCTTTATTATATAGTCACATCACCCTCAGACTCTGTTCAGCTAAGCTAAAGAAGGAAATCACTTTTAATCTCACTTCTTAAGACAGATACCCCTCTCCCTTAATTAATTTAGTAAACTACCTTGTCTTCAGATTATATTTTTGTTTCTGTACAAAGGCTAACCTAAGCTGCATATGGTATTTCAGATGAGGTCCTGCCAATGTCTCAAAGAGCAGTTCTGGTAACTCTACCTCTCTGTCAGACAAACTCTGCTTCTCTGCTTTGCTCTCGTGCTCTTCTTGCATGAGAGCACTCTGGCAGCTCAGTAGCCTCCTCCAGCTGACCCTACTCACAGATTTCTCTTCTCCTCTGTTGTTTCCATTTGGACAACTGAGGAGTCTGTAGCAGTTGTTTCAGTCTCCCTCAGTGCCTGACTTTTCATTTTTTGATATCACTCTGTTCCTGCTGCTCCCTCATTTAGTACTCCACAATAGCGAGAAAACTCTCCAGCTTCCTGTTTTCCCCGATTAACTGAGCTACTCCTTACCCAGATACTACTGCATCTATTAAACAGGATCAGTCCCTATGGTGTTGTCAAGAGACAATCTCCCTCCTTTCTGATGTATGTTAAACTCTCCCTTTTGCCAGTTTTTTATCAGCTGGAAATCTCTGTAATTCCCACCTCATTTTATAGTTGTACAGGAGTCATGTATCAAATGCTTAACTTAAATCTAGATCAATGACATTCTCTGTATTAGATCTCATCTATGAGAAATCAGACATTTATTTTTTAAAGACACATAAGCCTGACAATCTACCTTTGCTACAAACATGCTGGTAATTGGGATAATTACATTTGGTTCTTTGTCCCTAATCACTACTCAAGATCTTTTCTAAGACAATAGCCAATACTGAACTATGATGGAATTTTTGATGGATAATTTTCCATATTTTCTGGAAAACAGTGAAGCTGTTAAGCAATTTGAGCAACAAGTTTTGAATGAGATAGATNAAAAGAAAAAGAAAAAGAAAAAGAAAAAGAAAAAGAAAAAGAAAAAGAAAAAGAAAAAGAAAAAGAAAAAGAAAAAGAAAAAGAAAAAGAAAAAGAAAAAGAAAAAGAAAAAGAAAAAGAAAAAGAAAAAGAAAAAGAAAAAGAAAAAGAAAAAGAAAAAGAAAAAGAAAAAGAAAAAGAAAAAGAAAAAGAAAAAGAAAAAGAAAAAGAAAAAGAAAAAGAAAAAGAAAAAGAAAAAGAAAAAGAAAAAGAAAAAGAAAAAGAAAAAGAAAAAGAAAAAGAAAAAGAAAGATAACCAGAGTAGTGCTTGCCCTGAGTCAATTTACCAGTACATTCAGGACCTGAGATATTTAAATGCCACCACCCTATTGAAATATGTTTTTCCTTTTCTTTTTAAAATCCTCCACATGATATTCATGAAACTATATATGATGTCTTAGCTGATGCAGGGAATCTTCATTCCCAGCTACTGTTTGTCTTTGAAAATCTCCCTCTGTGCAACATCAGCTAAGCTAGATGCCTGCCAGCTTAGACTGAGAGATCAGAAACCAAGTAATAGCTTGAAAATTGCAGTATCTTCATGAAAGCTGGCAATGCAGATAGCAACAGGAAACTTGAAACAGGGGGAGAACTCAGCTAACCATGTGATTTCCAAGGGGATAGTCTGTCATATGCAGCATACTGCAGATACAATTTTGAAAAATGTATGCATGTTAGCAGAAAGTATATAGTAGCTGTGCTGAAAAGAACTAAAGGGTTCTAAAAGGGACTAACAGCAGTCATCTAATTTGAGGAAAGTTAACTATTTTGTATGGCTAGAAGTGGTCATCAGGGAGGTACACAATACTAGCCATTTCCTCTCCCTCTGTCTTTAGATCAATGAGCCAGACTACAGCTAGCTGTTAGTTTTTTACTCCTTAACATGCTGAAGGCAAATTTTGGACAGAGGAAACAATGAGATAAAAAAAAAGAAAGAAGGTGGACTAATAGATATTTAATTTTCCCCGGCTCATTGAAGTATCAATGTTGTGTGATATCATGTTTATTTTTTTACAGCTGTTCCCTTAATGTTTTTTAGAGATACATACATGACCCCTTTTTCCCCCCCAAAAAAAAATCAAACATGAAAAAGAATGGCTCCATGATACAATAAAATAACTTTTTAAAGCCACCTTTTTTTCAAGACAGTACACTATTCTAAACTGCATAGTGGGAAGATGCGATGCTTCAGGTAATAAAAGTGTCTAACATTTAAGTTTATGATGAGTGCGTTAGAAATAAAAAAAGTTTCTACAGGTTGCCCCAAACTTATGCTAGGTTCTTTAACATACATAAGTGTAGAGTTGGTCTAGCCTGATTCCCTGACTTAGTGAAATCCCAAAACAAAGAACATTTAACTACCTCTAAATTTTAATCTCTGAAAGGTTCATGTAGCTCTAGCATGAACTAGATTCTCTTTCTGAAATAAAAGAAATAAAAGGAAGTATTAAAATTAAATTATTGTGATGTAACCTTAGGACCAAGTATTCAATTGCCGGTGAGTACACATACACTGAAAAGAGAACCCACAGCCTCTGAATTCAAAGACTGAAAGCTCTTCTTCTTCAGCTACTGGTGAACCTGTTGGTTGCGTGAAAGCTCCATCATAATTACTGCATTGCTCAACAAAAGTATTATGACCATAATGTTCTTAAAAAGAAATTTCTTGCACAAATACATTTTACACATTAAAATTAATAATAGAATCCATGAATTACCATGACTCTGAAGTAGAAGTCTCATAAACAGAAAACTACTGAGAATCATTTTCAATCATTTACTTAGTGACATAGTGACTTATAAGATATGGTATGGTATAAGACATGGTATGGTATAAGATATGGTATTTTTTACTCATGAGTGATCTGTCAGCATAAAACTACTGTTGGCATTTTCAAATCCTCCATAATTTGTAACATGAAACTGCAAACGCTTTCCATAGAATCATTATTCAGAATGTTTTGTCTCTACTGTCAGTTTAAATCAAAACTAAAATTCAGCTTATTCTTACTTGTACCTTTTACTTAATATTCTGTTTTCTACTTTTTTACTTGTTATTTCCCACTGTATGTTGCACTTAATGAGTGTAAATTGTGAGCTTTGAGTTGGGCTACAATTATTCTTTTAGTTCTTAATATCCTGATATTTTCAGGCAGTAGGTACTTTTTAACTGAATAAAGTAACTGAATAAAGTAACGGAATAAAGTAGGGAGGGCTCAGAATTTATATGAATCTGGCACAAAATACACAATGCATTGCTGTGATTGCCAGAGGAAAAGAGGCGACATTAAAAATTATATGCTGATGGCTAATCATGGCTAGCTGCTGATGAAGTACCTAGCTGCGCTTCACAGTATGCAAAAATATTTTGGGTGACCCATAAAAATGTTAGCAAACCAGTTCAATTTCCAGAACCATTATATATATGGGCAATTTTTCTTCACCAAAAGGTACAAATTCATTTAAGGTTTCTAACAAAAAAGATTGAATTCCTAAGTAGTTTCCCTAAGAGTAAGATCCACCAGCCATTTATTGCAGTATGAATATTTTAAGGAATATAGAAATTAAGAGTACCACCTGTTGGTGAAAAATAGAAGTAACTTAATTTTCGGCTGTATGGTAGATGCCATGCCTTGGTGAAGAGCTGAAATCAATCATGGGTTTTGACAATTTGCCAGGGTACATAATGTGAAGCAATACTACGAGAAATACCAGTTATTTATGATTTAATTATTTCAGGTTGATGATATGTATCATGGATTTAGCAAACCACATTTCAAAGTACCTTGCAAACATTATCTAATTTGTTTTTAAATATGTCTCTCTGTTTTGGGGCTTTTATGCCATACTTCATTTTGGATAAATGTATTAAATTAAAACTGTTTTTTTATACCCCAATATGCAACACAGTAAAAAAAAGAGAAACAGTGGGATGCAGAAGGACTAAATGTAGCCCAGACCATTCTAATATTAGCAACTGCTAAATCAAAATTGAGGTTCTGAAAGCTGCATTATTGCAAGCCAGACTGTATCATTAAGGCACATCTGTGGAGACTGTACAGAAAGGCTACTCAAGACACTGAAAGATAGCTTTTTTCCCTAAAAAAAAAGGTGTAACATATCTCAGCCACCTACCTAAGTCAGATAGAGACAGAGTCACAAAAATATAAAATAAAATAAAATAAAATAAAATAAAATAAAACAAAACAAAACAAAACAAAACAAAACAAAACAAAATAAAATAAAATAAAATAAAATAATAAAATAAAATAAAAAGCTGGCACTTGCATGGTGCAAAAGCTGTTGTAGTTTATAGATGCTAGAAATGCTTCTTTGTGTTTACAGTGCACCATGCTTCCATGTATGACCAGGAAGTGCTCAGTACTGTTGCTCAGCTTTAGTCATCTTGAAAGACATTCAAAGCCTTCCTAAAGTTTGTCATTACATGAATTTATCTCCTGGATAAGACAAGAGACTCAATGTATCCTGGGTTAAAAACACTGTGTAAGTCTCAGCTGACTTAACTCATGAAGCTGCATCGGGGAGGTTCAGGCTGGATATCAGGAAGAGGTTCGTCACT
>VXAA01000962.1:675309-701803 GCA_013399115.1 Anseranas semipalmata | reverse complement strand
TCTCAGACATATGGTCTGATTTTTGGTGGTCCTGTGTGAAGCTAGGAGTTGGACTCGATGATCTTTGTGTGTCCTTTCCAACTTGGGATATTCTGTGTATTCTGTGGTTCTATGATTCTACGAAAGTTCTTTTGTATCTAAGAATATATCAATCCACAAGACCAGTTTGGTAGCTTCATACTAGTTACTAAATAGTGGCTGACATTTCTTACCAATTCAAATATAAGAAATGAATACTAAACAGAGAATGATGGAAAAAAAAAAAAGGTATTTATCAAGCAAATTGCTCACAGAACTGTACAGTCCATTTATTTTTCAGAAGTTTTCTTAAAACTTCTACACATTTTCCATAAATTTTGGCCTATTTTTCCTTAAAGTTTGTTTTACTAACCAGAAAGAGAAACAAAATACAAGAATTCTGTAATAAAGTTGTCTTCATGATGATCTAGCTCAATTACAAGAAAAAAAAAAGAGAGAAAGATGTATATATTAGCACTCACTTTTAAACAGTTTTCTTCTTTATCATAAGGCAATTCAGATTTTAATTTAACCTGTAAATGTCTGCAATAGGTGTAGCCAGATTCTGATACCCAGATGATCAGATAGCATTGGAGCAAACAAAGCTTCTTTTTGTTTTTTTTTCTTTTTTCCTTTTCCGCTTTTTTAATTTTCTTTCTTCTTTTTTCTTTTCTTTTCTTTTCTTTTCTTTTCTTTTCTTTTCTTTTCTTTTCTTTTCTTTTCTTTTCTTTTCTTTTCTTTTCTTTTTTTTTCTTTTCTTTTTTTTTTATTTTTCTCTTCTTTCATTTCTCTTTTTTTTTTTTTTTTTTTATTTTTCTCTTCTTTCATTTCTCTTTTTTTTTTTTTAACTTGAAAGTTCTCCCAAAACACATATACTTATGTACCTGGCTAAACATTTACAGTCATGACTCAGGTCTTGGTCTGAGCAAACAAAGACTCAGAAAGAAAGGAGAAGTGTATAAGGTTCCTGCAGGTATGCTTGAAAAATGTCTGTCCCAATGTATTCAGATGCCTCAGAAACAACTCCAAGTAAAGAGGTGGCTGTTTCAGATACCAGGTGACATCCAAATTGTCTGAAAGCAGTTTTCAGTTGGTATTCTGGTGTTTTGGATCACCTTTACAAATCCTCCATCTCTGCCTGTACTGCATATACAGTATATATATATATATGCATATACATACATGTATGTATGTATATGTAGGTATGTAGTCCATATATATACATATAGATTCTATATGTATGTGCTTAACACTGAGCAACGGACGCTGCTCCTTGGGCCTACTTGCTTAGCACACAGTCACTAACCTGTTAGTGCTGGAGTCTTTCACAGTGCTGGCCATCTTGTTTTAATGTTCTTTGAGGGCCAAGACAGAAGCTCAGTCATCCAGTGCTGAGGCTCCAAATGCTTAGCTGTCAAAAGACCAGAAAAGAAAGACAGGCTGCATCTAAATACATCTTCTCTCCATCATGTATACATGCTGCAATAAGAAGTGCACTATGTCAAGTATGACATATGAACTCATTTCCGTTATTTGATAGGATACAGCATCGCTGGGGTTTGTTGAAACTTGACTAAAAGTGTCTTTTGGGGAATGGAAGGTGCTAAATACAGCTATAGTATATTTCATTTCATTTTTTTGAGCAAAGAATGTGTCTTTCTCGTGCTGCTACTGACACAAAAGGCAGCCTTTATTGCTGCTTAGAAAAAATGCTTCATAAGAATCTAGTTGCCACTTGGACAGCTCTATGACTATCAGGATCTTTAAGACAAATGTGTGACTCCTGGTGGCAAGCTTCAGCAAAAGAATTAGCCTACATGTGTATATCAGTCAGTATTTTTATACATATGTATATAGCCATACATGCGTATTAATATATGCATATTGCTGGAGATGTTTATTTACATCTTGTCACTAAACTATGACCTATATGAATTCACCGTTTTCTGTACTTTCTCATTTCACTTACTAAAATATAACACAGATCTATTTAATCTTATGTAATCAATGAGCACTTCAGTGAACTTTCACTACAATCTGACAACTGGAATAAAAATAGGCATTTGATGTTATTTATGAATTGATTCATAGTGGGTCATATACCTGCGACAATCAGAGGGTTTGTTCCTCTCCCATTGTTCAAATGAATGTTTTAAAGTTTTAAAAGGCTTATATTACAAATAAGAATAGAGAAGCATGGGAATAAGCATTTCAAATTTATCTAGACCAAACAGCACCCTAGATCTAACAGTAGAAACTTTTAATCTGTTGTAGGAATAAATAAATTAATGCTAGTGATAAGACAGAAAGGGTGAATATTGCAAGCAATACCTTACCATATTTGACCATTTTAATCGGACAGTAATCCAAACTGATGATTTGTTGGTTAAAGCAGGTTATAAAAATATCAAGAGGAAAAAAAAACAATCATGAGTCCTCGACTATGCCAAGGAGTTGGGTTGTATAGTTTCATAAAGTAGCCACATTCTACTCTGAAAACTACTGAGTTTTCTCACCCCACTTCATACTGGAAGTATGGTTCAAAGTCCCATTTTGTTAAAAAATACCTTTAGTTCTAACCTAGATTTTTTTTCTTGTGCCATTATTATCTCTCAGCTTTAGAAACTCCTCTACAGTTTTTGCTCTGGAAAAGTAGAGAGGGAAGTGAAGGTCTCTCCCAGAGAAATCAAGTGTGTGTCCTTCTATTTAGTTAAACTACTAAACCATATTCTCTTAGTCACTGTTTGCAGAAAAAATCTACCCTTTTTCTGAACAGTCTCTGTATTCCTTCTAATACAAATTCAGTTTTCTTGAAAGTGGAAGATCACTATGCATGTGGTACTCATGATAATTTTCTGGGGTCCTGCATTAATGCTTCTGCAAATTGTTCTGATAATCTTTCGTTGCATTTCCTTTCTCTTGGCCACATCACACTGATAACACATCTGTATGAACTCAAACTTTTCTCCTCCACTGTCATTTCCTTTACATGAACCTTTCATTTATAGAAGAAAATTCTTTTATCAGTCCTTACTAGCAAGACCTTCTTGTTCTTGCATTTTAGATCAATTTCTATGTGCCTCTGTAGCCTTAATTACTTTTTCTTTGGCAATATATTCCAAGTTTTACACACTGCAGAGGTCAAAGTAATTTATCTGCAGCTGTCTAGATAACTTTTTCCTTCTGAAAAGTTACTACTTCATGAACTATTTTCCATGCATAAAACACTGGACTTTTAGCAAAAATCATTGCTACCAGACTCATTTGTGATTTCCTATATTTCTGTAGTCAGTAATATAAAAAGTGGAGGTAAAACATCCCATCAGGTAGTCTGCCCATTGCACTGATGAGGATGTACTGACCTCCTCAATTTTTCCTGTCATTTCGGATGTGTAGGTTTCCACATTCTCAGAGCCATTTTATTCCTGTCACATATTCATCAATGTCACACTTTCTGAAAACAGGGGCAGAGTACTAATTCAGACTGAAGCTATACCTAGAGTAATTTGGGGCCTTTCATCACTGGTCAGGATGAGCCCGGCTTCGGTTAATTATTGTTTTTCTTAATTATATTATCTCCATGACAAGATACCTTGAGGATCAATCTTTTTTTCTTTTTCATCCTTACAGGTTTCCATTTTTGTCTTAGTGTCCTGTATCCAGCTACATCTAGAGCCCTCTTCTACAGAATTTTCCTTGTGCTTGTCAACAAAACCAAAGTAGGCTGTGTATGTTTCCTTCACAGAGCCTTCAATACATGGATATTTTCAGCCTAACCCCCTAAATTCCTTTATATACCTCAAATAAGTGATTTTGAACTAGAAAACATTACTTAGCAGCTCTTTGTTTATCCTTCCTTTTAATTTAAGCTGAACCTTCTCAAGGTATTTAATTGCATACTTACTACTTACTTCTGGAATAGCTTTATTTCTTGTCAATATATCACTCTTTAATGACAAAATTGCTCAGCTAACCCAAACAGAGATGACTGTGCTATTCTGACTAACAATTTTTCTGTCATGCATATGTAGGAAACGAAAAATCTGGTAAGTGCACAAATATAAATACCTATAGTATTTATAATATTAAGAACTATAGACTGAAATTCTTGGAGTCTACAGAGTATTTTTAATGTTGCTGCAGAGCTGCTGATTTTTTCAGTCCTTCCCCAAAATTAATTTGACTAGTAAATTAATCTAGGACCTCTGCTCCTTTTATTGTCTAGCTCAGTCATACTTGAGCCATTTCAGTGGGAATATTTGTCCTTGATAATAGTAATTAGTAGATTTTTCTTTGCTCCCATCAGATTTTTTTTTTCTGTATATCCACATGTTTTACTCTTCTTCTGTCTGTCAAGCAGTTCATTTTCCATTCTCCAATTCTGCTTTGGCTTCAGTACTGTCAGTTCTTTAACAGCACTAGCAAAAACTTACACAGATTTGTGATGTTTGTAAGATCCCTTTATTTCCCAAGTATTCTGTTTTCTGTTCTCTCTTATAGTCTCTTTGACATCATTTCACCTTACTTTTTTACATTCCTGCCCCTGGCTGCCTCCATTTCTTCCTCTCCTCTGCTGAAAAGAGACTTCTTTCTACTTTTCCTTGTCACTCCATTTTCTACCTGACTTTATTCTCCCTTCTCCAGTACAGCAAAGCTTGCTCCTCATCGAACAAAAAGACTTGTTCTTCTTTTCCTTGGGGATTTGCCAAGCAAGACCAGGGAAGAACCATGAGCTATCAGTTTGAGTCTTCGCTCAGCAGTGAAGAGAGGGAAACATGGGAAGCTACAACTGGAGTGAAGTTACAACTGAACAGAGTCCCTGAAAGTCTCTTTATTTCTGCTTAGCTCCTGTCAGTCAGGCTATACATCTCAGAATTAGTCATCTTATTTAACTAACAGTTTTAGCAATTATGGGCCTAACTGTGCAGGCAAGACTACCCCTGAGTTTTTAAACTGACTTTTCTGCACGTTTTGCCTTTCTAGACTTTGTGATTCTCTGCAGAAGCAACATACTGACTAAGCCACTGAATCATAATAAGTTCTATTTCAAAAAGGGATGAGGCCATTATCTAGCTAAATCCTAACAAACTTACAGTGTGGGCATTACTTTAGGGTTTCCTTAAAGTCCTATTTCCAACTCAAGAGTTTAGTCATCAACAAACATAGAAGTTCAGGTTCATAAGATATAATATTAAGTTTTATATTTATTCAATACCACATAGATAAGCAACTATCTTCACTTTTTATGAGAAGCTCCTTTTGGTCCAGATTTGACCCTTATTCATCCCATGTAGTATTTCAGTCTCCTGCATAATGGAATAATTTCCTGACTAAGCTTCCCAGAGTCTGGGCCCTTGAGCAACAGTGGAAATGACAAGGGAAACTCTAAGATTATTTAGAAATGTCAAGCCCAGAGATGTAGCAGCAAGTGCTTTCATTTTTTTTCAATTTTGTTAACTGTAGTATTGAATCAGCTTTACACTGAGAAAATAACGGATCTATTTCTGATAACTGTAATAACTGAGGTTCATGAGGTCTATCCCAGTTGTGAGCTCAAGTTTTGCAAAGTCAATGAAAGTTTATAAAGTGTTCTATAACTCCTAATAACATATACTGATGGGAGAAAGTACAAAAGAGAGAGAAAAGAGAGAGAATATGTCTGAAAACAAATTATACCAGACCATGGACACCATAAAAGGACTGCAATGAAGTCAGCTTTGGCAAACAAAGCAGTGCAGAAATGAATGAACCAAAATTGGTATGTTGGAAACATAGTCTGTTCAATACCTACCCTTAATTACTGCCTTTTTAACAGTCTTTAAAAAGGCAGTTTGAGAGGAACAAGTGGACACAGAATCCAAACATGAAGAAGGACACTAACTATTGTTTTCACCTTTCTAAGGATGTTATCAGATGAGCTCATTCCTGATTAATGTGAGGCTTCGATCTTCTCTCTTATCTTTCCAGGATCCAGAGGAAAGACTTTGGTGATAGAACCTACTATAACTGAGCTCCAGCCTTGGATGCTAAATAGCAAGCCAAAAAATCATATTTCTCCTACCGTTATGATTTCATTATTTCCCCATATGTTTTTGTTTTCCTAAAAAATAGGAGAATGACTGTCTGTCAAGGAAATTAACAACAGAAATAGTTTTTTTGTTGTTGTTGCCCATGACATATGTTCATATGACAACATTAGATTTTAATTAATAGATTCTTACATAAAAAAACACTGATGTTTTTTAGCCATAGTTTTCAGTTTTGCAATCAGATTTGACTCTTCTTTTCTGTTTTTGCTTTTTATTGTTGGTGGGGTTTTTCAATTGTTATTTCTTATTTTAATATGTATTTCCTAGTTTCTGTGAAATGGTAAGTGAGTAGAGGTGTCTCTACTTAAAACCAATTTACCATTACCATTACCAAAGACCATCTGACACAACGTTATAATGGAACAGACATATGAATGTTGGTAATTCATTAGGATCATTTATCCTTTTAGAATAAAAAGCAGTGGCACAGAAGCCCATGTTTAACTGAGCAATCCAGTATGACTCCAGAACTGCTAAATTATGTAACTGAACAAACTACTCTTTATGGGCTGTTGCAGAAGGTATGAGGAGCTAGCCTGGTTGAGAAATAACAGGACATCAGACCACTACACAGAGACAAAGGTCACTGTTAATACCGCAGCAGCTATTGTCCAATCCACTTTTGCCAATTCCTGGAAAAGTTTTTGCCCTTGTTTTCTTTGCCAGAATATAGTTGCTGCTGACTGATGAATGCTGCTCAGAATAAACACATTTTGCTATGTCAGTGAACCACAGACACTAGGCTTCCCTCATGACTACTGATGGAGAATGTAACTGAAAGATGTTGTCTTTAAATATCTCTAAAATAGTTTCAGATAAATTTTCATTTGATAAAGGGGAGGGGGATTTATGGAGAGCTATGAATTGTGTATCTACCTTTATATGAATAGTACAAAACAATGAGGTTCTTACCAATCATGTTCGAATAATAGTTTCTATAGGCTAAAGGAGCTTTCTAGTTTTTCAGTAGACAAGGTTACCATGGTCTATCAAAATAGCCTCTTCACTTCATATATAGTGGGATCCCACCACAAATACAACCCAAAGTGAAATTATTCTGAAATTATATAATCTTGTTAATGCTTAGGTAATTTCTCCATGAGTTATTTACATATCTCTGTTCCTCAGACATGCTCCCCACTGCCTATTAAATACATGATTCAGGTTATCTCACCTTTCTTTTGCATTATCATGCACTTCCCAGGGCAATGTCTTTACACTATTTCTTGCCATAGTCTTACCTCATTCAACCATTTATTTGTATGTTTTCATCTGAGACAGAATTCATCCTAGGGCATAAGACGACTTAAGTATTTGACTATATTTTCACAGGTAAAGTTTAAAAGTTTTGAATCAGAACAACCACTGGGTAAATGTCTTTAATGTCTTTTTTTTTTTTTAATCACCCAGCATAATATTGCATATCAGTTTATATTAATACACTGATTATATTATATATATATTATTTATTGAATATACTGTGTGTCTTCTTCTTAGAGGACACAACTATTTAAATCCTATATTAATCAGGATTTAAATAAACATATCTGCTTTATGACATCTTGCTTTACCATTGAGTGGGGTGCCATTGGCCAGTTGTTTAATTCATGTCATTCATCACAGTGAAATAGCATTGACTGATTATATCAATAGAATTTATTGATTATTGGACCTTCAACAAGCTGGATGCGCAATATTTCCTTACCAGCTGACACAATGATATATTTTGTTGCTAATACATTTGGATTCTGAAACTCATGTTATAAGGAAATTTGGCTTCATATTCCTGAAATCATTTTTTATTACGGTAAAATGCAAGTACTAACTGGCCATGAATCTTTCATTTCTTAATGTTTTTAAATCATCATGAAAGTTGCTTAACTAAAAAGTTTTTACTTTTTTCAGCCTTTAATGTTCAAAATGTATTATATTCTTTAATTGCAAGAAACAACTCCCAACTACTTATTCAGTGCTATATGTTAGCTCTGAGTTTATTATGTTTAACCTATTCCTCTGTACATAATACTTGCAAGTTATGATGGAGTTAAATGTTTTAAGTAAACTGAAAATAAGTAAAATCATTGGCTGCAGTATGACCAGCCACTCTCATACCATAAGTTTATTGTCATTATTATCTCCTATATATAAAATTCTTCAACCAGATTTTGGCTCCTAACAATGCTTAGCCAATTTGAATTAATTTTTCATTATATGCTGAAATAAAAGTAGTGCAGAGTAATCTCCAAAGAGCATTGAGGTTCACATAAACGGAAGATAAGGTGATATTTCAGTTCAAATTAAACAACATATTGATTTTCCACAAGAATTCTGGCCTTTGATTCAGCAGTGCACTCTCATGATAGCACTATAGGAATATATACGTTCATGGATAGGGATCCTAAGACTTATTCTTCTGGCTGAAATAAATGTTGTAATGGACAGCTCAGACAAAGGTAAAGCATCAAGCAACTGATTAAACACAGAAGAGATTTAAGTAGTGTTTGTAACAATGCAAATTATACCTTCAGAAAGCTGTTACAAAGGCCATCGTAGACTGGAAAACATACAGAGGGAGCTGACAGAAACAATTCAACTAGAAAAACTCTACTGTGATAGCTACTGGTTTTGTTCTTTGTCTTTGTTTTAGTTTAAAAATAAGAGAGAGGAGTTTTGCAGTTAGGAGGACAGGGGCTGTCTTGTTGCAGGTAAGACTTCTAAACAAAAGGTAGCATTCATAAATAAAAAAGTCTTTTTTATATTGTTCTATTGTTGTTGATATTTCTGTTTTCTCCATTTGCAAGAAGTTTGAAGTATTGCTGTTCCCATTAGAAAGGGAATTCTCTTTGATTTACACCTAAAATACACAGACATATGCATGCATGCAGAAACGCGCACACACATCTGTTTATGCTTATCAATCTGTGAATAATTTTAGATAAATCAGGAATACTCATATAACAGTATTCTTACTAATACTCTAAGCACTTTCAGGACTGTTAGTACAGGGACCCTCTGATAAACACTGGAATTGAGAATTACAAGTAAATATGAGGGAAGCATTGGAGAGGCACTTTGCTTTAACTGAAAGAGGCTAAGGAAAAACTGGAATTATCCTGTGCCATCTGTTGGGAAAGGCCTAGAAGGAAGAATATGGGTATGAGGCCTTTTTAATGGTCATGGAAAATGAGACCTACAGAGATGAGAGGGAGAGAAATAATAATGAGTGGATTGGGCAGGTAAAGTCCTCTTGTGAGCCCTATCCTAAAGCATGATGGTAGAAGTGTCAAGGGTGACAGAAGCAGTGTCCCTTTGATGTGCTTTCACATGCATTTACTCTCACTCAAGAGCCTTCCAAAACAATGTAAGAAGGTCTTTCTTTACTTCTTTTCATTAGTGAGGAATATCCAGATGGATGACGGACAAAAGCAGTTTGGAGAATAAAGCACATATATGGTTTGATTGTCTTTTGGAGAAATGATCTTGCTACCATGAAAATTCCTTGTGGCTTAATACAGGTGCTAGAACACATTAATTAAGAAGAAAAAGTTGTAGTTTGATCATCCCCAGTGTATGAATGGAAAAAGGATGTTAGCTTCAATAGCAGAATACAATCCGAAGTTGAGCACATTTCCTCATGAAATATCCTTGCATTTTAGCTTCCCCCAATAGGAATTCATATTTTTTAACATTGTAACCAAAGTTGTGAGTAAAAAGAAGGAAAATCCCAGTCTGAACATATTTTTATCTGGTCTATGAGAGCACATGGTTCCACCTTTTTTTTTTAACCATCATTTTACTATCAAATATTTTCTTAACAGATATGGGAGAAGTTATGCAGATCTAGAATTTAAAGGAGATTTAGTGCAATGCAGTTTCTAAGATAGAATGTTGATTACCCAATTTTTTGCAATCATTAAAGAATAAAAGAATGTAAATGAGTATGAAGTAGGAGAACATGGAAATGAAATTTGACCTAGCAGAATATATGGAAGCAATCCATAGCTTGAGAATAACAGAAATCTTACAAGATAAAAAAAAAAGAGAGAGAGAGAGAGACAAACTGCTATGCAAGGAGAGCTGCAATACAAATGGAGATGTTTGGATGTTTAGGCAGCATCGATTTCTTCAACTGTTGCTCACTCTTCTCCAGAAGCATCCCGTAAGTCGCATCTGGTCCAGAAGCTGCTGTTGGACTATGCTAACATGTCAAAAGCAGATAATACTGCAGGCTCCCAAAATGGGATTGGTCCACAATACTTAATCACACTCATGGCTAGATTTTTGGTTGTAAATAAATATTTTAAAAATCAGATTGAGGTCATAGAGTCAGGTTTATTCAGTTAGGAAAGAACCTTGGGAGAATCTAGTCCCAACCTCATTCTCAAAGCAGGGTTAACAGACCACACTGCTTTGGACTTTGTCCAACCAAGTCTTGAAAATCTCCTTAGAGCTAGTTGGAGATATCTGTGAAATGAACACTAATAGAAATGTTGTGAGAACTCTTTGGACCTTTCCTTCTGGATTGATTCGGAAAAGGTAACCTCAGAGCTACTTTAGCAAGGGAACTGGTCAAGAATTTTCTAGGGGATATCATTGTAGCAGAGCTGCAATAATACTTCTGCAGTCTAGGAAATATGAATACCTGGTCTTACTATGTGTGTTTATGAGCTGGTGTTGAAGACATTGGGGGTGGTGGTGCGGGAAACATTCTGTTAGACAAGATTTCTAGAGTATTTAGTGGGTCTGGCTTAGGAATTACAGAAATATCCATAACTTCTGTTAGGAAAACATGCTTCCTACACTGACATGAACCCATAGTCTGCTGGTAAGTATTTTGTTAAGCTGCTTTGTTGACCCAACTGTATGCTACAGTTTTAGGGAAACAGTTCTTCCTTAAGGAAATTAACAAAATAAAATTGTTTGCTTGATCTTCCTTCATAAAAAGCAGATGGATGCTTGTTTTGGTACTACTTAGCTTTGATGCTCTTAAGAAGTGGTGTGTTACATTGTGAAATTTCAGCAAGCAATTTGATTAAATGAGAAGGACTTCCTAGTACATTTATTCTACAGATAGTTACTTTCTAAGACTTGAATTAATTGTTGTTTAAATACATTTTCCTTTGCTAAGATATGTCAGAATTAGGATCTATAAAAAAATAAAATTGGTAAGAAAAATTTCTTTGTGACAGGTATGGCATCACTTATAAAACCAGAGAAGAGTATAAAGATTTAAGAGGTTTTTTTTTGTCTGTGTGGAAGATGAGATTACATCTTTACAAAGAAGAAAAGTTTGACGTAGCCTAAACTGATGCTCATAAAATGATGTGAACCACTTCAGGCTACTGTTTTTTCATCTTTCCAAATATAAGATTAATGCTATTTTAAGCAAATGGGAGAAAATAATTACTATATAAAGAAGTACTAATACAAGAAAGGGGTTGAATTGTTTTAAGGATTTCACAGTTTTACATGATAATTCTTGAGATATGTTTAATTGCAATGCCATTTCCACACATATCAAAATATATAGTTTTAATATTTTTTCCCTATATGAATCTTAAATCTATTTCCTCTACATTAAACTCACTGAGAGAATGAGACTGTAGCCTAATGCTTGTGCTTACAGGAGAGCAGTAAATAACGTGTGGAAAACAGCCAAGAGTTAGAACTAAGGAAAGCATGATCATTTTCAGCCTATGGATTCATACTTCCCATTTTCTGTATTTTTAGCAGGGTAAATTCTGATTTTAATTTTGAACTGGGGGACAGTATAATTAGGAAATGTGGTTGCTAAGTCAGGACTCTAAATATAGAGACAGAAATATCAATTTAGATACTTACTTTTAATTTTTTTGATCAAATTTATGTTAAAGAAAGCTACAAGTGTGAAGAAAGAACTGATGTGCTTTAACTGCTAAGATGGACATTAACAAATGACCTCAAGAAAAACTGAACTGATATTTTATGTTTGTAGCAGTGAAATGGTAATTCTATTTTCAGCACAAGTGGAGGCTTATAACTGGATATCCTATTCAAGAGCTTCTCAACCTTTTTTCCTTTTACATCTCAGTACTTGTAATCACACTTTCCACAGCTTTCCATGACCCTACAGTCAACTCTTTGCAGCAACTCATCCTCAAATTCAGAAGTGCTCCAGAATATTTTCAGCATGTTTTCCAGAGACACCCATGACCCCACCAAAAACACTGTTCTCTGTTCTGGTCACAGGACTAAGTGACTCATAAGTTGAGATTTTCTGATCTTCACAAAAATTGGCAGACTTAAAGAGTTAGAGGAAATGCTGAAATATTTCAAGACTTTATCTCTTAAAAAAGCGGAGGGGGAAGTGTGAAGATCAAGCAGATGGAGATTGTCAAAAGCCTTTATTAATGTTTGATTTTATGTGTCACACTATATGAGGCACTGATACATTCAATCTTTTTACTGCTCCAGATATATATTAGACAGGATCTGTGCTGTCTGGAATGGCTGATAAACATAAAACACCTTTTGTAATTGCAAGAAAAGAAGTAGTAAGAGTTACTACACACAAAGAAGATTTATAATGTTGCCACAGGGCACATTACAAACTAACAGGAAAACAAATAAACATTAAAGGCCACAAGATGATGACTTTATTGTTCTTCAAGGTCTGCCCTCACCATATGGTCTATCTAACAATCTATGATTGTTTTTACCTTTCCCAATTTTTTATCATCCCTTTGTGTTACACAGATAAATGTTAGGAAAATTAATCATTGGCACATTCTGATAAGATGGTTTTCAAATATAAAATGAAAAACATTTCAGCATTTTTCCCTTTGAAAATACAGCTAGCTTCATTTTGTATCTAGATTTAAAACCCTTATTTGTTTTCTAGGAGCTGCCAAATGCTGTCCAAAATAATGCCTTACTGTATCTTACAACACACGAATGTCTGTTCTAATGCAATCAGAAGCAATTCTGTGCAAATCACAGCATTGAAAATCAGGCAGGCAAGAGGGGAAAAAGGCTCTTCAGCACGGGTGATAGCAGCTGTTGTGCAGGCCACTTACTCCCCACTGTTTGACTGCGTCCAGAGCACATATGGCCCATATTTTCCATTCCAGCCCCTCTGCCGCCTACTCCTAGCTCATTTACCTTCCTCCAGTTACAGCCTTCTCCTGCCTTACAGAGCACGCGACAGGGGTGGTCCGGGACTCTAAGATATAGAGGATGTCGCCCTCTTCTTTAGGGTGCTGGGTACTCAGTTGTTTTGGCGTGCTCTGTGTTCCCCTTTGAACCCTGCTGGTCACATTCCTTCCTGCTTTTCCTCTCGCTATAGTTACTATCTGCCAGAAGATGAGACTGGGCAGCCCTGGCTCCAAAGGTGGAGAAGAAGATGTACTTTCCAGCAACTGAAAGGGGGATGGGTCAGAAACTTTTAACCTGCTTCAAGGAGGCGCATTTTTGGAATTGCCTCCCTCCTTCTTCCCTTTCATACAGGTGGAGGGATTTCCAGGCCCCTATCTAGTCATTGAAATAATGGGAGAAGGCCATTGCCCACAGTAGTGAACATATGTTTCCTCATTCCTTTCTTCTGGACACATTAGATGTAGGTGTGTGTGTGTGTGTGTGCTTGCATGGGCATGGGTGTGGAGAAGATAAACACTTTTGGCCCCCATGGTTTTGAGAGAACCTCATCTCCAACAGGACAAAAGAGGTTTCTGAAATGCACACATACCTGCTAAGCTGATGGGCAATTTCCAACCTTCTTACAGCTCACCCTTTTCCTCCGCCTTGTGGTAGCAAGGTGGATTCTTTTGGTCAGCTTTGACAGAGCAGAAAGAAGAGTGGCTGACAATGTGGCAGATGACGTAGCCACTGTGAAAAGCCTGGAACACCGCTTCTGCTGAATTTCCTGAAGGCAGACCAGTGACCAGCTAGTGGTTAGTTTTCCCTGCAGTTTCTCTGAGTGCATGACTAAGAAACACTAGAAACTAAGCCTAGGCCATTTTACTCCTAGACAATGCTGCTGGAAGCTGCGTAAAGCTAAGCTCCACAAATTTGAAATCCATATTCAAGCTCCAGTAATATAAGGATTCCTTATGTTCTTCTAAGCATGGAGAAAGCTTCATGAAGAACGGGCTGGAGTTTGATAGAGAGCTGCTTTGTGCAATGGCGTGTTCTCAAATGATAAGGAAGTTCTCCACACGAGTAACTCAGAGGTGAATCCAATAGGACAAGAATGCTGTAACAGATCTTGAGACTAAAAATATAAAAAGTAAAAAATTGTTGGCTCTAAGCAAATGGTGTAGTGTTATTGCAATTTCACTGTGAAGCTCAGGACAAGGAGGTGTGATGAGTTCTCTTTTCTGACCAAATCACAGAAAAAAATGGGAGGCCATTTGGAGCCTGGAAGCCTTTCTTCTCAAATAAAATGTGGCAATACTACACAACCTGAGACATGTGATAGAGACATGCCTTCATTGCTCACTGTCTGCATGTATGACAGCATGAACTTAAGATATTTTATTTTCCTTGTATGTTACTTGCTAGATTTTTTTTTTTTTGTGGTGGAAAAAGTAATATTTTTTCCAAAATTAATAGAAAAGATTATTAATTACAAAGGACCAAGATACTGTGCCTTTGCCAGATGTCATTTGCTATGTAAACACTGAGACTATTTAATGCTTCAGCATAAGGGGACCCACTGTTGTCCAGCAAAACTGAATTCTGCAATGTTAATTATAATAATTTTTATAGGCTGCAGTGACAGCTTCTAATAAGAGAACAGCTGATCTGCTGTAGATGCATCAGTTGCCAGACTGAGTCAACTTTCCAGCCATGATGAGCTGATGACTCCCGCTTGTGTGCATGTGTGTGTAAGTAATCAAAACAAAAACAGTCAGAAACACTTACAAATGGAAATGTCAGCATTGGTCATATCTGTAAACTCCTGCTCATGCAGGGACTCTGTCAGTAATCTGTGAGGTGTTTCTAGGTCTCATCAAATGCTAGCTAGTATAATTGACTAGTATTAGCACTGTTTGCAAAACAGAATTAAGGAACTAGTTGTAGGGTTATAAAACAGACTTTCTAAAAGCAGATGAGAGACAAAAAAGGCACTAACTCTCTCCTACACAAGTATATTATATTAATACTAAAATATTTCATTGATAAATGCAAACAATTCTAATGAATCTGCATGCTATGTAAATAAGATATATGGCTGATTAAGAAAAAGCCAACTAACTCTGTATTTTATTTGCTATGTATCTACCTCTGATAAAGTTTTATCCATCTTACCTACTTTTGTTTAGGATCACCTATTCCAAAAGAATTTCAAGTTACACGCGACTTTTAAGCCAGAGTCATATTTTCACACAGTCTTACAGTGCAGTGAAGAGGAAGGAAAAGAAGCAATTGGTTTAACTAATGAATTCTTCAGTTACTTCAAACAAAAGAAGAATCCAGGAAGTGAAGACTGAATCAGATTGCTAAGGATGAATGCAGAATAACATAGGCAAGCATGTGGAAACAAATGACCAAGGCATAAAACCCGTGAAAACAAAAAGATGTATCACAATAACAAATGCATAGCATGCTAGCAGAGTAGGAAAAATAGTGACTTGTTATCCAGCAGAGAAGAAAACTACCATCAGCTAAGAAAACCCATGTATTTCTTGCCCTTTTTGAATCTTGCCTCCCCCAAATCCTCCATACATCAACATTCGGCTTCCACAATTGATCAGTTCACAATAGTGGGATAAGATCTCAGCCTAGAGCAAAGAGAAAACAAGTATGAATGCATGTAGGTAAGGTAATTGCTTTGTGATCAGCTGCCCCCAATAAATTTCATTCTAAAATATTTATGGAACTGGCTGAAATAAACACGGTCACTAGCTCTTATTTTTGAAAATTCATACAGACGAGAGGCAGCCTAAATGCAGGCTAACCCTAAGAATGGTAAAAGACAAGAGCTGGAGGATTTCATGGGGATTTTGCACATTGTTTGGCTTCATTGTGAACCCTGAGTAACCTTGATACAAACAAATAAACCATTTGCAAGTAGTGAAGATACTGAAGGATTACAAGATTAATAGGAGCTAACGTGGATTTGTAAGAAATTAAATGTGTCAAATCAATATAATTTTATTCTGCAGTGGAGTAATGAGACTTGTGGATAGAATGGAAACACAGAAACAGTAGAAACATATTTCATATCATGACACTAATATAACTTCTAATGATGTCCTGCATGATACTCTGATAAGTGGGTTAGGGAGATATGATCTAGATGTAATTTATTACAGGACAATCTGGATAAAACCTCCTACAGCGTGGGTGTAAATCTTGTTGGAAAACCATAATCAGAAGGGTAGCTATCAATGAATTACCGCCCACAGTAGAAGAGGTCTGCTCAGAATCCATTTTTACTTAAACCTTGTCATTAATGAATTTGATACTGAAGTAAAAAGCAAGCTTATTAAATGCACAGATGATGGAAAACCAGGTGAGGCTGCAAGTATGTTGAAACATAACATTAGAATTCAAAATGACTTTGACAAATTGCAGAAATAACCTGACAAAACAACAAATTTAGCAGTGAAAAATGCAGTGTGCAGTTGTGCAAGTAAAAGGTGAAAAGCAACCTGTTAGAAATGAGTCCTATGGGAAGAGATAAACAATGTGAGCATGAAAAGGCTACTCTCAGAGGATTGGTTTTGAAAGACAGAACACTTCTAAGCTATCCATGTGGTTATGACGTGCACCTGTTATCTAGTACTGTTCTACATATACCAGGAAAGGCTGAGAAAATGCAGTATCAACTGCATGTGTACACTGAATATTTTAGGCAAGGTAAGATCTATTTGGGATATTTATTTGAATTTAGATACACAGGAAAAGGATGAGATTTACTCTACGGAAAAATGATCCCAGAAGATGCCAGAATAATTATCAGGACAATAATACTTATTCAGATTTTGAAAATAAGCAAGAGACACATACCTTTTAAGATGTTGCCTCCAGAATCAAGGAGACCTGGTGGATACCTTGATCTCTAGATTGGCGATTGGCTGTGTGCCTCAGCATGTAATAAAAAAAAAAAAGGGNAAGGTCTTTATAGACCTTAGAAGGGACTTGCCTTGCTAAAAAACTTAGGAATCTGCAATGAAGAAAATCACCATGAATTTCTTGGAAGATAAATTATTTTCTGTTGTACAATGAGAGATGCAGTACTGGTCCTTTCTGCAGGAGTTTTTCAGGTTTGTAGGCTGTAGAAGTCTATGCCATTGCATTCAGAAACCATTTATTATTCATTCATGCATTTTCCTCTATCTAGGAAGGTTTGTACTTTTCCCATGTAATCCTTGGAAAAGACAAAATGGCTTTAAATCCCACATCTCCTCTCTTTTACTACTTTGAGCTCTAGATCTAAGAAGTCCCCCAAATCCATGGTTCATTCAAAATTATGATTGCCTCAAAGTAAGGGAACAGTTTAGGTCTGTGTCACACAAAGACACAAAAGGAAAAGGCAAGCTGCCTCTGGGAAGGGATTCAGGTCTACGGAATATGTTGACAAATAATGAACTGGCTTTCTAGAGCAGGTCAAAAATTTTCACTCAAGACTGAGACAAAATTATTCAGTTGTTTCTTTTTTTCCTTCGCATAACGGTATATGTTCATCAAGTATCCTCTTTCTGTAGGAAAAAAAAATGATTAAAAACTGAGCTTTTCAATAATTTCAGTTTCACAGCTGAAGAACATGATGTGAAATGAAGTCTTGTGTGCAACTTCTCACATAAGGCACTACAGCAGTGAAATTGCCAAGAAACAGCTAGAGAAGATACTCTGGGAAACGTAGAGTGTTGCAGCTAAAATATCCTGGTTTTTTATCTTTTTTTTCTGAATACTAGGAGCTCTGTGCAGAATACTCTTGACTCTCTTGGTTGCTGTTGTTGAAAAGCTGTCAAAACAACTCTAAAGGCTCTGAAGACTACTGGGTGTTTAAAAAACTCATAGGCCTGGTGTCTGTCTTGATTCTTCATGTTAGGTTATGATATAATGCAAGTGGCTAGTTATTTGTTGTTACCAGAGCTGTTTTTCTTTTAACAGTGTATTTCTTCTACCAGCAAACTTATTCTGAGGGTCTTGAAGGGACTTACGGGAATGGGTGAAACTTATTACAGGAAGTTTAGGGGAAGAACCAAGTCAGGAAAAGGGTCAAAACCTTTGTCCAGCTGAGCTCTGCACCTGATCACTGCAGTCCGTACTATCTTCTTGAGCCCCATTCCTAACCCTTTTCTGTGTGACCTTGCTCTATGCGTGGAGGTAGGTAGAGGTGACTCACTAGCAAACTTAAAGCTGAACTAGACAGCAAGTTGGAGGAGCTCAGAATATGGAAAGACGCAACTTCGGAGATGGAGAGGGGTTAAACGGGGCCATGTTTTTGGACACGGATCCTGGACAGACCCATCTGATCTAGGGACCTATGAATGTAGGAGCAACTAGAAATGGACAGTGAAGGTGTGTGAATGTCCACTAGCAAACTGATCATCTGGAGAATAGGAACAGGACTGGGCTGTGTTGTTCCTTTCTGCATGAGTGCTGTTGGTGCTTATGTAGGTGCCAGCAAAGGCACTGCACACCACGTCCATCTGTGTGGCTAGCCATGTGTGTGCTGTGCCAGTGTGTCTGTTAGGAACACACGCTAAGCCTCGCTACTGAATGATCCTACTAACAGGAATCAAAAACAGACTGGGTAGGAGAAATCTCTTGGGCCTTAAACTCCACTGAATTTGGCAATCTTTCATACATACCAAGAAATTCCTCAAGTAATAGCTATGTTGTAACTTCAGTTCAAGAATGATGGGGATGAGTGGGAAGAAGCAGCAGTTTTGAGTTCCCAGATGTACAATCTTGCATTCTCACCTTGTAATTATATATCTTATTTCCATTAAGCCACCGTAGATTACTTACAGAAAATGGGCTGAACGATTGTCATGGGAAAAGAAAGCCAAGTCTAAATGTATTGCTAAGTAGTCATAGTTTGCTACATCTGCTTAAGAAAAATAAGAATGTGGTGATGGACAGAGGAGGAAAACAGGGTCCCTAAGAATAAACATGAAAGTCCCTCTAGTCTCTTAGGATAAAGGAGTATGTCTTAGAGTCGATAGGGTACTGGAAATGAAATTTGACCTAAAAGTAGCAACAGGTCTATTCAGAGGTCAGTAGCACAGACAAAAAGAGTTTGAAGGAAGACAAAGGTGACTGCAGTAGACAATAACAGTGAAAAGAAATCAGATGATGATAGATCTACAGAGATGGGAAATCAAGAGCAAAGGAGGCACCTGTGATACAGTAAGTGAGAGAGCCTTCCCAATTAGTTCTGGAAGGCTAATAAAGCTCCACTCACCTGAAAGAGTAGTCTGATTCTTGTAATGGTCATGAGTATGACATTGTGGCCATTCTCCACAACAAAATAGAGCAATTTGCAGTATATGATTGGCAATCTTACCTCTTTGTGTAACGTCATGTTTCTTTGCCAGTTACTTAGAAGAGGGAAAGCTGAGACCACCTGACAAACCAGTGGAAGAGAAGCCTACCACAATGATAGCCATAGTCAGTGCAGTCTGCCTTTCACTGCACATCACATTGTGGTGGCTGTTTGTACTTGGCCACTGTGGAGTATACTGCCTATATTAAGGGATTTTTTGTATCCTGCGTGTTTATATGTTGTCCCTTCTCCAAAGACCTCAATCTAGTCCCCTAGTGTGTGTGATATCCCCATTTTTTAAAGGAAAAAGTAGAAAATAGTTGTACAGAAGTTATCATGGGCTCAATAAAGATCCGTAACAGAGCATCCTGACCCTCAGTGATCTGTTCTAATGACTGCCTCACACATACATATAGTGGAAATTATGAAGGGTCTGCTATCCCTGCCACTACAACAATCTTGAGATTGTTATTAGATACGTTAGAGTTCCAGATCACATTTCTTATAATAGACTAATGAAACATGATACCAAAAGAACAAATCACTAAACAACAGCTGATGAAATATCCTTCACGTATCAAAACATTTTTCTTTGCCATAATACAGTAAGCATTACTTCCACATATGAAATGTAAGTGCAAGATAAAATTTACATATTATTCAAATTAATACTTGCCATTTTTAATACTTATGAGCATATACTGTATCATTTAAAGCATTCTTTTTTCTTTTGAGCTCTGTGTATGATAACAAAAACTGTAGCTTTTCAAAACTTTATTTTAGCTACTATGGACTACCAAACTGACATGGCAGCAAGATGAGATCATTCATGTTATGCTCTTGTGACTTAATACATTATTTATTTATTTATTTTACAAGAAATTGAGACCCAGCTCTACAAAGTGAAGGTGTAAAATTCACAATAATGTATGAAGACCAGAGTCTACACTGTGTCATGCAATTGCTCGATGCAGTATTAGGTTACATTGGCAACCACCTTGTCAGTTTCTCATTGCAAAAAATAATAGGAACAAGAATCCAAAGATGGATAGTTGCTCACCAACACTTTTCTGCAGAAGATATTCAAACTTCCAAAAGCACAGTACTATTCTCTACTGCTTTATAAGAGCTGAAAAATCTGCCAGGCATCACAAAATAACATAAACATAACCAAAGGTCACTGAATCTAATATGATTTCCTGAACTGATGTCCTACAGTGAAAAAAATAAAAAATTGCCATCTGAACTCAGTATGAGGCAATGGTAACTTATTTTAGGGACACAGTTGACTTGGGAAATGTCCAAGATTTTTTTGTATCTCACTTTAAAGGTATTCTTGCTGTTAAGTTTATCAAAGCTGTCACAGCATACTTCTAACCTCCCTCCAAAAGGGCCAATTCTGGTACTGAGTATGCTACTTTTGAAATCTACAGTTATTTTGTAGTGTGTGGCCACTGTAGAAGTAGGAAATCCAAGATCTAGACAAAAACACTGACTAAATAGCTTTAAGGTAGATACATTTTTAATAAGGTCTTGATTTAAAAAAAAATTAAAAAATCTCTACATTTGGATCCAGCAACATCTTATTATTTCCCTCTTAGTACTTTGTATTACTTAATTTCTTTTGACTTCCTTTTTTTTTTTCTTCTTGCATGAAAGGTAACAGCATACTAAATTCAGTTATGCTTTCCTTTTTAATTGAAGCTGGTGGTACTGACAAAATATATCTTTCTGTTTTCCACTAAGTCAAAAATAACACAAGCTGGTCAGGTGTGCAGTATTATAGAGATTTAAAGAACAGGATTGGACCAAAATAAGCAGTTACTTTTTCTGCTGAAAAAGCATAGGGTAAGAAACTCATGTTTCCCTTCAATAGCTGTTACACTGAGACCAAAAGAACAGAAGCAGAACAGAAAGTAACGAAAAAAATCCTGCTCCATGTGCTCCACATATTTTCTTGATGTATTTAAAAGCAGTGCTGAAAACTATCTTTGATAAAGGTACCAAGTTGGACAAGTCATAATTGTTTAAATGTTGTTCAAATCAACTTTTCATTATTTCCATTTTTACAACATCATTGTGAAAATCTAATTTCCCAGGTAGAAAACCATGATGTTGAAAACTTACTTAGGGAAAATTCAGTGTTTTACTTATCATCCATAAGCAAGTAATTGCATACTCATCCATTTTACTCTTTGGGGAATGGCCATTTAAACTGCAGCTATCAATGCTCCTTCCTTGCTAAAAAGATTTCTAAAAAAGTTAGCTCATGGCAGTGAGATTAAGTCTGAAAACTCTATGGGATGATGACAAACATGTCCCTCCACTACAAATCACATATAGGACTACAGATATGCAATTATACATGAAAACCTGTAGCAAAAAGTGTAAGACTGGATAACCTGCATGAACCAGACAATCTGACGCACTCCTAACATTTTCCTGAGACAAATGAATTCTGGGGCTTGACCAAATGAATTATCAGGTCAAAGTGGGAGACAATCAGGCATCTACTTCACAACAATGAAGTACAAAAGAGCTCAGTTGAGGAAAGAGAGGAAATGAAGCAGTTTTGGTTCTTGACCCACTTGGCTGAAGTGCCCTTTGCTCCGACAGGGAATGTCTTCATTACTCACTGGTACAGTGCAAAGAGGGGAAAACTGGGGTTGAGTTTTCTGAGATCTGTTAACATTGTAGGACTCTACGTCCACATTGCATCTATATCATCAGTGAAGTCCACAGTAGTTGCTGGGCCTCAGTACATGCAGGGCACGCTAGAGAACCTTAAGTCCATGTTGCAATTGGTACTCTCTAGACGGTGGCTTCAGCCTTGGTTCCACTGGTGGGGCAAACACTTTGAATGCACCAAGAGTGTAAGCGAGAGACTCCAGTATGTATGTAAGGAATATTATAAAGAGTCCCCTTGTACACTAGAACACTAACGTACATATCATGTAAGAAGACTAAAGAAAAGCTGTGAGGAGCAGGAAAATTCTTGCAAGAAGTACTTGCTAACCCATGGATCTTCAGTGGTTTGGTATTTCACAAAGATTGCCAGGATAACTACTACATGAAGTTGCGACTATGGATCTGAATAGGCATCAGATGAGATGCTAGTCTCCTGTACACTGGGAAAACAGATCAACAGTCTCTGGGAATGTAAAGCTATGCTGGATGGAAAAAGCAGAAGTGTGTGAATTTTGGAGACTGCTGTTCACGGAGTTAACAGACAATTAAATTTAGCTTCATCTTTCCTGCTACTGACCAAATATGTTAGAGAATAGATTAGAAAATACATTACATAATCGCAAGATGTGCCAAGTCATTCGCTGCTCTTCCAGAGTAAGTAATATCTCAGTCTTCACTGAGGTCTAAATAGATGCTGAATCCACTGATTCCTTGAACTCCGACAGTCTTTCACACCATAGAAAAATATGAGCTAAAACTCACACATAATTGGATTAAATAAAAGGATAAGCAGCATAATGATGTTCCACTAACTGTTATTCAAACAGAATTACTTTCTGAATCTATGGCAAGATTTCTACCTGGCCTTTTGCAGGATGGCCTCTACTGTTGAGATGGACTTATTCAATGCATAGAGTAAACAAGTACAGTGTAAAGGAAAAAATAATCTGAAAGGTACAATGCAGTTTTGTAAGTGTTATACTTTAATCCTAAATGCTTTTGCAGCTTTAAGTGCATTAAGGAATACATCCTGAGAATAGCTTGGCATTTCAATTGACACTAATAGGATAAACACATTTTTAACTATTAAAACTAGACTTTTAATTTTCAGCTGAGTTGACATCACACTGCTCATAAAACTGGTGCACAAGAAGATAGATTGAGATTACTTTCTTCCATGGGATTAGGGTTTAAAAATTGTTTCAGAACATTCAGGTATTTGTATAACCTGTGCACATATAAGATATGAATCTGCAACAGCAAACTTTCTTTTTACCAGAAGCTGGAAAGAACAATTTTTACATTACACTGAATTTTGCTTGAACTTCTGGCCTTCCATCTTCTGAAGGACAACATACCAACAAGATTTAAAAATAATTACACATAAAAACCCCAAACCCTCTTTAATCCAAATGTGCTTAATTGATAGAAATAATCAGTCACATTCTCTCTCCCCCCTTAAGTATTTTCAATATGTTTTTTCTTGGAGTTCTGTGAAATTCCAACTGTCCCATTAATCAGGAACTCTTAGATAAAGTTTTGTTATTAAATAATTGTTATTGGATAAGATGGCCAATTGTTTGTGACTGAGTCAGTCAATTGATTTCTTTTTTTACCTCTTTGTATCATTTTACATGAAAATCTGATATACTGAAAATGTCAAATTGCTTAGGTGACCAATGGAAGCTATTAGCTAAATACTCATTCTTAAGATGATTTTTTTTTTTTTAAGTCCAGCAGATCCATCTGTTTTATAGAGATTTTGTTCATAACCATCTATTTGATCATCCATGGATGAAGTTGGGAAGAAGAAAATCTCAGTCAGGTCTCAGGAAACTGAGAGTTGTCTTCAGTACATACAATTCAACTCTCCCAATGCAAATATAGGTTCATTTACAAAATCTGCAGGTACTGTAAAATCAATTGTATCTTCCTATTTCCAGTCAAGTTTAACACTTCAACAATAATTTACTCGTAACCAGACTGAGTCAAAACCAGCTGTGTCTCGGAATAGAAAATACCCTATATTTCTTTAAAAGACTACCGATAAAAAAATATTTCCATAGGATCAGGACACAAGCTTATGCAAATGTAATTGTGCAAACCTTCTCTTGTCATTTTACGTTTGTTTTATAGGTAGCCATCCTCATTGCAGGATTTACATCCTGTACATCCTGTACTTTGCTGTTAAGTAAGCAATAGTGTATATAATATTGCACAACTTAGAAAAAATGGAAACTACAAATAATATCACTATAATCCAATGTTGACTTGACTTATTAAAGATAATATCATAGTCAAATAGGAGAGAAGAAATTTGAATCAGCTGTCTAAATTCACTCCCGCTTTGTTCTCATTAAGACACCTTACTGTATGTCTCAAGAAACATGCTTTCTTATCTGAAATATGTTTATTTCAATGGATGCTTTCAATTTCTTTTAATAATTCCACCTTTAAATGATTCTTAGAAAGTGATAAAACAGTAATAACAATAACTTCTTTAAAGTATTGCTCTAAACTTGAAAAACTAATTAGGCTTAGCTGATTTTTCAGTTAATTAAAAAGGGAAAAAAAAAAAAAGTTTTCCTGACTTTATTTCAGGCTTGCTAAAGATTGCCTGAAACATTAATCTGTTTCCTAGACCTAGCTTTACTTCAGTTATATTCTTAGTGTGTATAGTTCCCATTGATATCAGTGTGACAAAGGAGGGTGCTAGACCCTGACCAAGGCAGAGGATCTCAATAATCTCCATATGAAGTATACTTTTAATTTCAAACATGATCTAAAAGTAAGCAAGTAAAACCAGGCAAGAAATGCTTCCCCTTCTGTCCAAAAATCCAGAAAACAAACCCTCAAGCCCTGTTCTGAGAAGGATTAAACCAAGATTAAGTAATTTTTATGTTGAAACAGAACATGCAGATATAATTAGCGCTTGTATCTATGTACACTGTATTTTAGATGGCTTGTCTAACTACTGAACAATGGACTTTTCCCTGTTTTCCTCCACTGCCAGTTTCATCCTTGACCTGAAGATGAAACTTTCCACCACACACACACAAGAAGAGATTTCTAGTTTACAGGGGGGAAAATAATCACTGGCAAGTAGCTATAGTAACTCGCAACCCTTGAGACTAAGCTTAAATGATCTGTTGTTACTGTTCAGGTAGGAAATTGTCTGAAAAAAAAAATCTATTACTAGATTTAAATCTCTTCTTGTTACTACATTTTCTATTTTCTAAAAGTTTTACTTGTCATTATTTTAATCAAATAGAAACTTAAGGCCTTTGAAAATATTACAGCCAAGTATAAAATGACAAGGACTTTTTACAGCTCCTGTACTTGAAAATCTTTGCTTTGATACGATCATCATTTGCTTTTCTTTTTCTATTTTTTTTTTCAAGAAAGAAAAAAAAAAGAAAAAAAAGTCAAGGAAGTTAACCAAGGATTAGGTCAGATACACCATTCCTAAGGCACAGACCAAGTAAGCCTGAGGTAACAGACTGCCTCTGCCTGAGAAGGCTGGGACTGACCGAAAAAGCAAACAGCTTCCACCTGTGTGTGCTTCTGGCTTGTCAGAGCAAGAGGCTTAGTCACCGAGGGAGAAGTAAGCAGGCAGTAGCTACGATGGTGGGGGCAACACCTCCCAGAAGCTGGTCCCACCCCTTTTTACCTTCTTATCCCCCTTTACCCTTCCTACATGGCAGCAGCAACTGGAGCAGAAAGACACTTCTGGAGACCTGGTTTAGTTCCCTCGTCCGTCTCCCACTTTCTCCTCATCCATAGAAGCAGGGCTGGGTCCAGGCCCTGTCTCTGACCTCCCCAAGCGGCAGGGAAACTGAAAGGTGATGAGGTGAGAGTCAGGGGAGTTGAGCAGTAGGAGGAGTGGCCCTGCGAATCCTGCAAGGTGTTAAGATGAGGGCTCTGTCATGGCAGATAGTGATGGGAAAGTAGGAAATCTGAGAGAAAAGCACGCGTCTTCAGACACCTCCCAGATTCCTCCAAAACCCTTCTGCCTCCAGCCTCATTGCTGTGTACCGTCTCTCTTCTGTTCCTGTGGTGTATCTCTGAGCACATGGAGATTAGCGTGCTTTTTGTGAAGCTAGGGATGCCTGACAAATGAGCTGACCTCAAGGCAGGGCACACAAAAGTCTGCATTTAATCCTTCCCCAGGTAAGCGGCAATAGTAAAATAAAGGCAAGTTATATAAGGAAATAAAAAA
>VXAA01000962.1:645202-673758 GCA_013399115.1 Anseranas semipalmata | reverse complement strand
GTTCAGATCTGACTTAGAATCATAGAATCATTAAATATACTTAAGATATCACTGACAATAAAAAGGTCACATTCTTTGCAATATGATAAACTCCATGATTCATAAGTCTCTCTTCTCTCTGGAATGGGGTAGGGTACCTAAGCCTAAAGTATTTCCTGTGTTCTGACCTAGAAAATCTGTTTTTTCTATATATAGCAGTGGGCAATGACCCTTGCTCAAGGGTAGGCACAGTTTTAAGGGTGGTGGGGCCACATTTGGAAAGCCAAAGCATTCCCGTGAGCACCCCTCAGTCAGAAGTCAGTCCGCAAGACACCCATCATGTAACCTAATCCCACGAGCAGATGCTGTCTAAGTAATTAGCTCTGCTGCTAGATGAAAGGCCCGTGCTGAATTGTGCTAAGATTGCCTGCTTCTTCGCCGTAATTGCTAAAATATAGCAATGCAAAAGCTGAAGCTTGGGCTATTGCTTTGGAAAGTTATTGGGGGGGGGGGGGGGGGGGGGGGGGGGGGGGGGGGGGGGTTGTTCTTCCTTTGGGGCCGCCGTGCGCGAAGCCCTGCGCTCGAGGAGCGGGCGGAGGGGGTGGGGAAGGGAGCCGCGATGTGCAGCGCGATGCTCCGTTGATCTATATTTAATGGCTGAAAGGAAAGGCGCTTTTCTTTTCTTTACCCTTACCTTACTCTTATTCTGGTGTGTAATGTGCCCGCATCGATCGGGCGAAGCGTAGCCTCAGCCGAATCAAGTCACCACAGAGGAGGTGCAGCAGCAGCGCAGGCAGTGCATGTAATACACAAATTCATCTGGCTGGGGATTTTGGAGGAAAATGAAAAAAACCCTGAAGAGAAATCATTTTAGAAACCATGTTAAATTTCCCCTGGAAGGGACTGGAGGCACGAATATGTGAAAGATTGGAATACAGCATCTTGTTGTGCTCAGACATTTTCTTTCTCACAGTTTAAGTGTTAGTGTGTGCTTTGTTCTGATTCAGGGTGGCATAATTAACCTTATGCATTATAGGAAAATAGCCGACACTTCTAGAAAAATATGTAGAAATGAAGAGAACCTTCATTAAACAGCCAGCTGTTAACTTTATTGGCTGTAGTAGCTGATATTCATGCACCTAAAACCATGTATGCCTTTTTTACTGGTAATAACACCATAAAGTAAAAACTTCATGTTGCAGGCTTTTTCATGGTCTGTGTATAGGGGGTCTGCACGTAAAGTGGAAATACTGAATCAGCCTGCACTGTAGTTTGTAGCAAACTACTCTACAGGCTGTGTTGAGACTTACAGCTGTACCTCGGGGCAGCGGGAGGACTGCCCAGCAGTGTATGGAGTTCATGTAAGTCTGTTGTGGGCTTTATGGGAAGAATATCTGTGTCATTCTGTATTTAAGGATGCAGTCGTCCCGTGTTGGAAAATGAGCTGGTAAAGTTACCTGACTCCCGTAGGCTGACCTGATGTTTTCCCGGCAGCTTGGTTATCTGGTCAATGTGGAAATGACGTGGCGTCAGGTAGCTGAGTGCAGGGCTACAGGGAAAGCTGCTGCGTGCTCTACCTGTGGGCCTCAGACCCGGGGGGCTTCCGAGCTTTTGTGAACTGCTTTACGTAGCTTACGTGGGGAGCAACCCCAACCCGAAACCCAGACCACCAAGGAAGAGCGTGATAAATGAGCAGGACTTGTGCGTTTTGTGGTTGTCAAATATCTGTGTGAGACGAATATTAAGTCAAGTGTGTGAAGCTGTCCCTTTTCAGTCTGGAAATGCCTTTACCCGTTGGGAGCCTTGACTGGCTATCAGTCTGCAAAACTGCAAAGAACTTGCGATAGATCATTGTTATTAGTAAGAAGTTGATTAATGGCTCAGGGCTGTGTTGAATATGGTTATATTGAATGTTATAGTACAAAAACAGGAGATTGCATCATGATCGTGTTGTTCAGAGATGGGTTTTGCAGCCTGTTATATAAGAGAGGCTTTGGGGAAAAAAAAATAGTGGACTGTGCTGTGTATACATAACAAAGGAAATACCTCTCAGAGCTGCCGGTAGGAAGCAAAGTATTTGTTCCTGAATGCCAGTTGCATGACTCTTTGTGGACTGCAAGAAGGATGCTTTTGGGAGGGAACTCCAGCTACTGTGCTCGAGTTCTGTTTGTCAGGTACCTTAGCTGATGTCAAACGGTGATAAATAGCTCATCAGTGGCACTAGCTTTTTGACTTTCACTTTTTTTTTTTTTTAAATAATGCTCCTAAAATAATTTCATCCTCACATAATGAACTCTGACAGACAGCTGCACGAAATAGAAATAGTATCAACTAAAAAAAAGTGTTTGCATAATTCTTATTTGCATAATTTATCTTTGCTGGTGGATGGTATCAATTTAATGGCTGTGATTTGTTGCAATGTGTTTGTTTCTCAAGATGTGTAAAATCAACTTATGCTACAAAGGAAGTGAGGGAGCAGCTTATTCTAAGGGTTTTAAAAAATATGTTTTCAAGTAGGGCTTTAGATCGGCATGTAAATGGAGCAGATAACAAAATCAGCAGAACTCATGAGTGTTAAATTTTGCACTAAATTTCAGATACGTTTTCTATTTCATGGTTCAGCGTGATATGATTTTTAGAGTCTATCACTTGTGGAAATTCCAGCATATCTTTGTTAGGATTTCAGACATACATTTCAACAATTCCTAGAAGCAACTGTTTTCAGGAGTGTCAGTAAGATAAGGAAAACACATTATTATAGCACTCTTTACTTAAATAAGAACCTGTAGCTTTGATTCTTATTGATTGCACCTGTAAGTCATGAAGTTTGATATTTCCAGTTACAGGTTAGTTTGACAAAAATGAGATGGATTGCTTCTCTCCTTTCGAAGGTCCCAGTAAGATATTATTACGGGACAAGTTTTGGATGATTATTCAGTTGCACAACATTACATTTAGTAGTTTAACAACATAAGTAATAAATTGTAATGGAGACAGGATTTTTAAATATAATGCATTTATTTTTTAAATGACAGAATGACTCTTAAATAGCACTAAAATGCCTTTGCTTTTGAGTAAGAGATTGACTTTCCTGACAAAAGTCAGTGCACCTGCAAAAACATTATTTTTCCGACTTTTTTAAGGGGGGTATGATGGTAAATGTTGAGCTTAGTGTATCTTATCTCAATAAGAGATCTCTATGTAAGACTGCTATGCAATCCTCTGCTTGTGTATTGCAGAACAACACAGTCCTTTGGTTTGTGGCTCCTCTGTAGTTAGGCTTACTTGGAAAGAAGTCTGAATGGAGCGTGACACACTGAAATAATTTCATCTGTTTCCTTGGGATGTGCTAACTTGGTGTCGTGAATGGGTTGTAAAAGCAGATTGCCTGACCAGATTCTCTGACAGTATTCTGGACATTATAAATGTAAAGGAAATATGGTATCTGTTTATATGTAAACTGATAGCTATGTTAATAGATTTTTTTTCTTGTATGAGTTCCTTCTTTAGTGTAAAACTAAGAAACAGGGAAACATATCATTATCTATGACAGCAAGTATTTAATATTTGTTTAAATTGTTCTTGGCATGCTAACTTTTTGTGCATCCTACTGGCTCTTAATCTTCCTGTTCTGCTTTACAAAATTCAATTATAGTAATAAGCAGTAACTTCAGGAGATATAAAGCATGGAAGAGTATGTATTATCTTGTCCTTTTGGTCACTCCCTGTTTTGTTGAAGTTTTTTTGGGGTAAAAAGGCTTGTAATGAAACTTTAAAACTTTGTATTTCTCGAACCTACCAAGAAGGCGGTAACCTTTTAAAATCCATATATATAACAACAATGTTTGATGTTACATTTGATTATGTTTTATTGCATTAATCATTACAGTTTTACAGTATAACAAACCATTATTTTCCACTTGTTTTCATTAATTTTTGAGGAGCCAGAAATATGCAGAGTCCACATCAAGTAGTAACATAAATTAAAAACATCTGAGAGCCAAAGGGGCTTTTCATCAAATCTTCTCTAGGGGAAGATTTTGCATTTTTCTCCCACCCCTTTTTTCTTTTCTTGCCAAGTTTGCAATTGACTTCATCTCCCAAAATCTTCACAGTACAGCACTTTTGGTCAAGAAAATTTCTTTTGGAAACTGATGGTAAAACTTAATTTTGTCTGCTTAGTATAACATATACAGATTCCTTTTTCAACCATGGGTGCGTTCTTCTGTCCTAACACAGTCAATTACTGTTCAATTAAGCAATATCAGAATATCCCTCTAAGGCTGAATTTCTGAAGGGAGCCAAATGAAATTAGGCATGTAGCATAAATAGGAATTTTGGTGAACTTCTTAATAGTGTTAAACACGCTGGATGAGACTTAACTTTTACATATTCATTTATCTCCTGTTATTTTCTTTTAAATTACTAAAATATTTGGGGAAATAATGAGAAATAAGTTCCAGTGTGGTAGTGGAGAATTGCTTTACCTTTTAGCACCACTAGGATTACTGAAGCTTGTAATCTGTGTCCTGGAAGGGCATATATCTCCTGTTAAAACCAGCAAGCAGTTAGGATGGGTGACTGGCAAGATTTTCAGTGGTGACTTCACGGTCCAGACATTGCATTTCAAGGAATGTATAATCTTTTAATTCCTATTTCATGACACAGTACTACTTCCACAATTTTTGAAGCTGGATATCTGAGAAGCACTGTACTGTCTGTTGAAAATGGCACATGTGAACCTTACAATTTTTGTTCATAGTTTTCCAACAAAATACCGAAACTTGGGAGTGTGCATGTTACTGGTATGNTTTTTTTTTTTTAAATACTTAAATGATTTTACATTTTTCTGAGTGAAGAGTCTAACTCATACCAGTGAGTGCTGGTCTTTGAAAATGGTGCACAATTATGTGAAACAAGTCCTGGCATTCTGGTATCTTCTCCTAATGTTGTACCTGGCTGGGTAGTGGTCAGGTTTCTTCATTCTTGAACATGCATTTTGTCTGCTCTTTCGCAGAAACTAGGTTGTCATCAAAGTCAAGCTTGCATGTTTAAAAATAATCATTCTTCTTGCCAAGATGTTGACTGTTACGTTACTCGTTTGGTGTGGGGAAAAGGCAAAAGCCTTTTTGTGCTCATTTTTTTGGCATGAAAAATGGTATGGTGTTGAATATGGAGATATCTGAAAAAAAGACTGACTCAGAAGGCTGGGTCAGAGAACGGTTATCTAAGGAAACGGCAGCTTAAACGTTTTCTACAATGTAAATGGCTCAAGGTTAGAGAAATACAGGCAGGGAAAGCCTGCCTGGGCAAGCCTTGTTATTGCTGTCTTCTATGCCAGAATTTTCAGAGAAATCAAGCTCTTTAGATAAGCAGATACCTGAAGGCATTTTTGAAATCATCGCTGTCTCACATTTCTTAAAACAGCTAAACTTCACTACAGCTTTTGAACATGCCTAATGGCATCCTCTCATTTCAGAATGGCTTGGGACCTTTGAGAGGGAGATTGTGTGGTCTGGAAGCTGAAGTCTCACAGAAAGTGGGACTTGGACCCCTAAACAGTGTAGATGGTAGAATGGGTCCACAAAATGGATCGTCTGGTGAGTTCTTACAAATCAAAGCCTAGGTCAGTCTATGAGCATTTTTAAAAATTGTCAAATATGATTAATCATTTTGTTAAAGTATCTGAATATTTCTGATGGAGTACCTGTGTTCAGGGTAACCTGACCTTCAGTTCAAAGTCTAATCTCGTCTGACCACCTATGCTTACAAATGCGGAGAACAGAATGAACAAGCTTTAAGTATTTAAAAAAAAAAAAAAAAAAAAAAANAAAAAAAAAAAAAAGCTTGTGCTTTAGTGAAGCAAGTTGACGGTAGTTGAGGAATCATATTATTCTTGCTATTCTTACTGCAAGTATTTTTGAAGCTTGAGTTACAAGAAGTGTGTAGCTTTACATGCGGATTTCCACTACAATGCTGAGGTATGTCATCTGGCAGTGCATGGAAAAACTTGGAAATGTGAAAACACGTCTCTTCTTTGTCAGTGTCAATAATACAGAAGGCCAAATGCAATCTCGGAGTGGTCATTATGAAGAAAACAACTAAAGCTACTTGGCATTTGGTTTCTTTATTTATGTCCTTATATCAGGTTTTTAGCATTTAAGCTCAACAGAAAGATTTTGAGTAACAGGGTTGGAAGCCCTGCTTAGGGATCACCAAATTAATTCCCAAATGCCTCTCTGTTATGTCTGATTCTTTTAGAAGGTAAAGTTTGGTTCGCTCTGGGAAAAACAGCATTTGTAATCTGGCACAGACCTCATTAAGGATTGACTAGTGCACATGCTTTTATTTTACTAATGACATATAGCCTCCTCTAACAGAATGCATATTAGTATGTAATGCCATTTCCTCTTTTTAACCTATATAAATACGATGATCCCCTAAAGATTTTTATAGGATCAGAAGTATGTATTTTTGGTTGAAAGTCTATCTGACTAGCTTGGCAGCTTATTGGACCTCACTTGCCACTTCTGACTTCTGTTGTCTTTATCAAGAACAAGGATGGTGTTGCACAAAGTCGCAAGGGTCTTGGTGAACTCTGACACCATGTTTCCAAAGAAGGCTGGGCAGGTTGAACTTAGAAACATGCATTTCTAATCAAAGAGTAAGTTTAGAATAGCAGATTTTAAAAACTGGTGTTAGAAACACTCATGATACAAAGAAATCTTTCATATAAATGGCAGCATTGAACAGAAGCCAGAATGTATTTGAGAAGTTTGGTGCACTATTCTGTACAGCAACTGTTTAATACACTCAGGTAAATAAGTGTTTAAAATGTGCCATTACATTTTGTGCGATTAAAAACGAATACTGAATGAAGCATGCATTTCTGGTCAAATTAGGGAAGTTCGTTAGCCTCTGTGTGCTTCCACTGGGATACTACACACTTAATTCTCAATGCTGACTGTCATAATGAGCTATCAAAGGATGGATAATACTCCTCATTTCAAAAAGAAACAAATGTTTCCTTATATTCTGTGTTCCTTCATATAGCCTAGGTCTGTGCAGCAGTTGCGTTCTGTGGATGAAATGGGGAAGTATGGTGTAAAACAACCTTTACATCTCTTCTTTGCCTTTCTGAGGTTGAGTTTTGATCAATTGTCCTAAATGCTCCCTCTCCGTAAATGCCTTTTAATTAGAAGTAGATAGGATTAATCTGCCTTGTAATTCTTACTTTTCTGTCCTTGTTCAGGAGGTACAGAGTAAGTATAAATTTCACTGTCTTTTTTTTTTCCCCCCAGACAATTTGAAGAGACATGAATTTTTGGTAGTGAATAATAAATATTTCTTGTAGTCTGTATGTATTAGTATAAAAAGTTTTAATCTAAGCAGACACCTGATTTTGAGTGGTAAAACCCAAATTCTATACTTTGATCATGTTTTATGCCTTTGTTTTAGTTTTGAATGGCTTTGCGCAGTTAAAGTAAGGCAATTTAGCTTGATTTCCAGAATATTTTTTTTAATTATTTTGGGATAAGAGCCACATCAATGTTTAAGGAATATAGTATATCTGACACTTAATACTAGCTAAATGCCAGATAATCTTGGCCTGCTGACGGAACTTTGGGACATCTTGGATTTTTGAGATCTGGCATCTCTGACCTCCTGAATAAGCTGGTGTCATTGGAAGGCATACTGGGCAAAGTCACTTCAGAGAACATCATTTTCCTGTTTGTGTGTGTAGACCTACCTGTACTTTTGTAGGTGCTGTTTGCTGTATAGTATCAGGGTATGGGTCCCCTTATAGGGTCTTATGGCCAAAGGCAGGCCCTGGTTTGTGTCTCAGCAGAAGAGCGCTTAAACCAGAACCTGGTCTCAGCTGACCTGTGAGGAGCAGGGGTTTCTTCTACAGCGCTGCTCTGCCCACTGGAGTCTTCAGGCTGATGTGGCTGATGGATTGCTCTTTGAGGCTCTCTCAGCATGGTCTCCCCTCTAAAAATATCCAGCAGGGAGCCGCTTGGCTTTTGATCAGTGGTGATGACAATATTTCAGGTTCCCGAATGACAGATCAGTGGTGATCTATTGACGGAGCAGACTGGGAGCAGTGATGTTTGTCAAGGAGCCAAAGACTCTCTGCAATATAAATTGCTTTTGCATTTTTTACTGTGTCACAGAAAAGGGTGGGGGGAGGAAGGTGGGGACAGGGGAGAGAGGCTGAAAGTCATGATTCCTGTACTGTCAGTGAAGTAGAAAGATGCTGATTCAATCCTTTAACATAGATAGTTGAGCCAGTCTGATGATTTCTAGTAAATGTTTTTAGAAACGCATTTTCAGGAGTGCTTTATTTGCAAAAGTATACGAATTCTAACAGGACATCTTGCACAGATACAACAAAGAAAACAGTTTGAACATGCTTAAGATATGCATGCATATATACTATTCATATGCTATAAGCAAGTATGGAAAGAGCTACACCTGTGTCAAACGTTGAAATTCCTCTTGCATCTGTATTATGTAACTTGTGTACTAAGCTCCAAAGCTGTGTAATTTTATGTTTGCTTTTTTATTTTTTTCCCCAAGCAAAACCCAGTCATATTCTCTTTGAATTAGGTAACAGAAATCCAACTGATTCAATGGGAGACCTATGCTTTAGAAGATGAATGTTGGTCAAAAATATTTTTTTCTCTTTAATTTTTTCACCTACTTGACTCTTCCATAACTCTGTAATCTAACGTTTGTCATGATGCAGGGTTTTTTGTTTGTTTGATTTAAAGAAAATCACAGGTATTGCAGTGGTATCATAAAACAGGCAGAATGAGTAATCTCAGTACTAGTTTATAACTTTTCTTATAGTATAGAATTTGTAAGTTTTACCATACTGTGTTAAATGATCCTTTTCCAACTTTGATCAATATATGTGCTCTGGATGGGAGAAAATGGTGGAGGGGTGGGAAAGAGAAAGGAAGGAAGGAAGGAAGGAAAGTAAAGGAAGGAAAGGAAGACAATCGTTGGTAGTTTGTTTAGCTAACTTAATCTACAGAGAGATCCATCCCTACCTCCAGAACAGTCGGGTTCTGGAAGCGCAAGGCTTGTTTACTTGGTATTGTAGAGTGCTTGTCTATAAATGGTATTACTTTCTAGAAAGTTGTATAAACCTTTAAAACAAGTATCTAGATCTATGGAAATGCCTTCTAGGGAATGAAGAAGACCCCACACCTCATTTTTAAATTCCTTTATTCATGATGTATTTAGTATGCCTTCAGTTAAATACCAGGACTTCAATAAAAAAACAACAACAACAACAAAAAAACAGGGATTCCTTACTGTGAAGGGTTTCATATTCTCATAATAATATTTAAATATCAAAATTTTTCAAATACTTTTCTAATAAATCTTTGTTTAAATATGGTCTTTTGGTTATACTTTGGGTTTAATCACTACAGAATGTTGACAGGTAGCCGAAAACTGGTTGTTTTGTCACATGGTTTTATTCAGTGTCTAATTTGTAGTGCTGTGCAATATAGTCATATTTTTTGCTTAACAAATGAGAACTAGTGGCTGGTATGAAAAAGCTGAGTTTACCAGAAGGAATGGTACAAGTGGAAAAGTGAAGCTGTCCCTAAAACTGAAAGCACAGGGAGAATGGGAAGGAGTAGTGATTGCTCTCAAGGTTACAGGGTTAAAAGTACGGATCTTTGCCTACCTGTTTTATCTGTTAATCGCCTTTCTGAAACGCATTGGTCCTATTGTGGACTGTAAAGACCCAGGTGAATCCCTGCTATAGTCTCTTGAACTATTTTTCTGGAGATGTATGTGCTCTGTTTCTTCCCCTGTGCACATACAAGGTGGTTTTAGTTTGTGTTCTTTTGTGTTCCACTCTTTCATTCTTGCCTACCCTGCAAAACCATGTGCTTGTAAACTTGTTATACAGGTTAGGATGTTGTCACCCTGCAAAGAAGTTGCATTGGTTTTATGCTGAAAATAGGATTAATGAATTTGTTTCGCACTTTAATGATGCAGTTTAGTCTTGAGATCTGCAATAAGCTGTTGGACTTCAGGTTGAATTTTTCTCTGTTCATGTGAAGATAGGAATGCAAGCTTTGGATGCTGAGAATACACTCAGAAATACTTATTTTTCTGTATGTTTGTTGAATGCACGTAAAATGTGGAGTATTGTTAATTGAATAAAGCTTTCAAAATAAAAAAGAATGAGAGAGAAAACGAGCTCTGTAAATTTTCCTTGTTATTGCTAGGAAGTGTGGTAGCCATCTGAAATTCAGGCGAGTAAGACCTTTTCATCTATACAGAATGTCTATATAATTTTGCTGAGTCTGAATTGAGAGATGTTTTTAAAAACAGCACCGTTTCTGTATTTTTGTAGTTAGTTTAAATTTGGTTGTCTTTGTCTTGTTTCTTTTGTTTTTCTGAATTTGGATGTTTCCTGAATTGAACTTTCTAGAAATCTTCATAAATTTTATCAGCTTGCACTCCATCAAGTCTAGTAAGTAGCAGGAAGAAGTTATAAGCAAGCTTTTAATAATACCTAATAGCTGTTTTCATTATCTGTTTGAGAGAGAACTACAGACCTTTGTGTGCTTGCTGTCTGAGAATTAAGGTAACTTTTCGTTTTCATGCAGGTGAAGTTTCTTAATTATTTTTTTAAAGCAAAAATACTACTTATCTTACAGTGAAACAAGTAACTGAACAAGACTAAAGTGTTATAAACAGTTGTACAGCTAAGTTAAGTAGGTAGTGTAAGAGACAAGCCAAAGAGTAAAATCATATTTCAGGGTGGTGGAATATATGTAAAGGTAGAAATGCCTATGTGGAACTGTAGTATGGGCTTTCAGTGGCTGCTCTGATTCAGACAGGAAAACACCCTCAGCAATAGTGGAAGCTACAGCATCTCAGACTGCCTGTGTAATACATCAAGAATCTTACTTGTTGGAATAGCATGAGCTGAGACTTATTTTTGGTTTTGGATCAGCTAAAGGAGGCAATATCAGTGCAATAAATCCTCAACTTCTTCAATGGAATTTGAAGATGGCTAAAATAATTTTAGTTTTGTATTCTATTCCCTTCAATGTGCAACTTACAGTGGTTTATGTGAAAGGGTTAGGGACTCGTGATTTATGTTACAATAGCAGGTTCTAGATATAAAGTGTATTTCTGAAGCACAGCTATACACCTGCATTACACAAGAACAGTCAGAGAAAGGAAGGCCTGCACAAAGCCTTTTCTTCTTTGCACATGAATCACTTTATAGAGCTTCTTTAAAAACATGGCTTACCCTGCTAAATACGTTTATAGGACATTACACAATGTTTCTGATGTTTTAATCTTCATCTCTTTTTTCATATACTTGTAGAGAAGAACAAAAAGGGGCTTATAATTTAAGGTCTGAGTATTTCTACATCCAAAACTTTTGAAGTTTGACCAATTTTTTTATAGAATTTTTAATACTGCTTAAAGATGACATTCAAATATTAACCAAAACATAACAAACATATAAAGCAGTACAACTTTTTATTTCTGTAATTCTTTTTATTTCAGACTTCCTCTTTTGCAAAGACTTTTTGTTTGGTTGTCTTGAAACAGTCATTTGTGGCTTAAATAGTATATTATGGAAGGTCTTGTTGCCATGTGAAATCTTGTTGCATTTTTTTTTTTTGTATTTTGAACATCTGGGATCTCTCCTGCTCTCTGACAGGATATGAGCACTATCCCTTGTTAACAAATGGGTGTTATATATTAACAGTCCATCGTACTACTTAGCAGAAGTAAGGTTTATAGCTGAAATTACTTTATGGTGCAAAAGGTGTTACTAAGCGGCTAAAGCTCCTACCTTTATATGTAGGCTAGCTTGTGGTAGAAGCCCTTGGAAATTCCCTCAGTCATCCTGTTTGCAGTTCTCATTCAAACTATTTTTTAACATTCTGCCGATGTGGAACTAAAGTTTTCAAAATTTGAGTGGAAGTGTATTTACTTATCACTACTGGATCTTAATATGCTAATTTTGTTATGAAACTGGACTTGAGATAAACATAAGTTACAACAGGAGCTTGAAGCTAGTTGTGAACATCTCAGCATTTCCCACCTTGAGCTACTAGTGAGCTCAACAACTCTGAGTTAATCCCTGACCTTTAACAATCCATAACAAACGCAAGTCAGAAATAAGCTTCAGCAGTATGTTTGTATGCACAGTGGCATATAACCCACTCCCTCCAAGCATGTGTTTAGAAAATCATGCGCTGTAGATTCATTACTGGTTCCATATATGATGGACCATATGCAAGAATGCAGATGGAGTAACAGACTGCAATGCTAATTTATCAATCATCTAAGCAATCAAACATAGTGGTGACTTTTTTGTTTTGTACTACATCAGTGTTTTGACAACTGAATTTAGATCACAACCCTGTTGAACTGGTGCTGTCCAAAACATTTTCACAGATGGTCCTTGTGCTGAAGAGTTCAAAAAACCTAGCTAACACAACTGCTGAAGGGAAAACATGTATAGAGAGGTTGAAAACAGGTCAGGTACAAGCATGAAAACAAGATCCTGGTTGCTTATGTACTCTGTCTCCTAGAACATGCATCTCTTTCAGTGTTGCTCAAGCAAAGACTTGTCTCTTGTTATACTGCTATCAGTGCATGGATGGCATAAAACTAACTTTTGCTCGACTTCATATGGACATTTTCACAAATAAGTAATGTTTTATCAGGTCCAAGAGGCTTTTTTCCAAAGCAGAAAATGTCGTTACTCAGTTTCCCTTCCTCCCCCCTGTGAAAACTAATAATAAGTGAGGGGGGGAAAGAAGAAGAGGAAAAAGGTAAACTGTACTGATGTTCTTCCATGAGAATTTTAAAAAAAATAAATGAGAACTTGCTTTTGCAAGAATAATGAAGCTGAACAAAGCATTGGCAAATGCTTTCATGCTGGGCCTTTACTGTAATGCTGTATTAATGTGGAGTGTACAAGGAATGGCATTAAACTCATTTGTGAGCAAGAGTCTGTTGCTATTGTTTCATCGTGTATTGAGAGAGAATTGGAGAGACAGCTTCTGGTCAAGCCTTGCCTTGGTACCAGTTGTAATTTCCTTCCAATCCTTCTTTCCTTTTTTGTTTCAAGCAAAAAGAAGCAAGCAGTTTCAGTTACATCAGGAAGATTAGGGACAAACGTTTGAGTTTCCGATATCCTTAGGTTGTTTTCATCAAATAGCGGTCAAGTTGATGTTGAAGTGATTAAAGATTCCTTCAGGAAAATACTTGGTGTAGGTAATCCTTAGAATATTTGTACAGTCTCTCAGCTTTTTTGCTTTTGCTTTAGGAAAACATGAAATGCTATTCTATTTTTGTCCCCTTTAAGGTTTTAAGATTTCCTAGAACTGGTCCTGGAACTTAGATAATTTTTTGTGGTTGTCCATTTTGTAAGGTTAAAACCACATACACACCAATATGGTAGAGCAACCTAGTCTTTCTTTGAGCAAGCTCAGTGGATCAGAAGGCAACCAGTGACTTATTTTTCCCATTCATTAGGGCATGTCACCCAGAACAAGAAATTTAAGCTAATATCACCTTCAGTAAGGATCTGAGAAATATGTCTGTGGTATGAGAACCCTCTTTCCCCTACAACAATAACATGCAGAAGTAAAATAGAAAGATTGTGGGGGTGGAAGAAAGAAAATATTTCAAAGCTAGCATGGTTGCTCAAAATAAGTTTCTCCAACAAGAACAAACAACTTTTTTTTTTTTTCTGAATTAGTGTCAGAATGTTATTACAAAACAATAAAATGCAGCTTCTGTATTAGGTAGCAGCTGCCTTTGTCATATAATGTGTTTAAAATGAATTAAAATATCTCAACAAGTATGACTTTGCCAAGATTGTGTAATGATGTTTTTGATATGGCCAGTGGACTATATTGTTCTGGAATAACTTACAGTTACATAATACACAATCAAAAATCTATTTGATGCAATATTCATTTTGAAAAATAAAACTTGTTAAACATATAAATTCCATGAAAAAATGAGTTGTAGCTTTATAGATGGTGCTATTTCAGCTTAAAAAAAAAAAGACAAAAATGTTTTGCTGAGCAAAACATTTCTATTTGGAGAAATGTAACTTTCACAACTCTGATCCATTGCTATACTTGTAGTCAGCCTTCAAAGTATGGTCTGTTGAAATGTGTTCTGAATTTTAGAACATCTACCCTCTAATGATTTTAAATATCACTATTCCAAATACATGTACCTAAGGTGCTAATTCTTAACATTTATACATTTCTATTCTGGATGTAGCTCAAAGCGTTTCTTTCCGTTTATTTTTTCTATTCATTGTTCCTCTAGGTTGTCAGATCACAATCCGCAAGATGTGTAGTTAACAAACCACTTACATTGCAAAAGGGTAAATACAACATGAATGACAATGGTATTGCCTAAAGATGTAATCTGAAGTGAAATTTCAGTTTGTGCAGATATTTTTTTCAGATGTGTGGATATTTTTCTCAGATGCATGCAGATATTGCAGAGTGTGTTATCTCCTTTATCCACGGTAGAGATACTAATTATTTTGTGTGCTCAGAGGATGGATAGACTTTGATTCTTTTTTTTTTTCCTTTTTCCATCCTTTCTTGCAGTAGACTGTTCTGCAGTTGGGCACCCTTCCCTGACATCACTCAGTCTCCTGTTCTCATGCAGTTTGCTCCAGGATTCATTACTTGTATTTTCAGATGCTAGCTTGCTTGTATTGGATCCTGCTTTTTGCCGAGTTAGGGCTTAGGCTGTTTTAAGTGACAGAGAACCAGAGTTCGCTCGTCATGCCTATGGCAACATGACATTTTGTGGCATTGCATTACTGCTCTGGACTATAAAGCTATCTCGGGGAGGTTCCATTAGGGCTTTTTTCTGTATTCCGGTGTGGACTCAGATACATTCTTGCACTGTAACAGATCAAATGCTAGTAAACAGCTGGCTTGTGAATTCAGAATTAGCTTGTAGGCAACAGTGTATTTCTTCCAATGAAGAGTGGAGAGGGAATCACAGGATCACACAGTCACAGAATGGTTTAGGTTGGAAGGGACCTCTGTAGAGAATCTGGTCCAACCCCTCTGCTCAAGCAAGGACACCTAGAACAGGTTGTCCAGGGCTATGTCCAGACAGCTTTTGGAGATCTCTACAGAGGGGACACTACAACATCTCTGGGCAACCAGTGCCAGTACTCTGTCACCCACACAGGACAGAAGTGTTTCATGATGTTCAGAGGGGACCTCCTGCGTTCCAGTTTGTGCCCATTGCCTCAGAGAACTAGAGAACTGTGCTGCTATTCAGAGAGGTGTTGACAAGATGGAGAAGTGGGCCAACAGGAACCTCATGAAGTTCAAGCAAAGGCGAAATGCCAAGCTCTGCACCTAGGTAGGAGCAACATCTTGCACCTTGTGCGTACTGGGTGCCAGCTGGTTGGAGAGCAGCTCTGCGGACAAGGACCTGGGGGTCCTAGTGGATAACAAGTTGAACGTGAGCCAGCAGTGTGCTCTCATGGCAAAGGAGACCGACAGCCTCCTGGGCTGTATTAGGAAAAGCATCATCGGGAGGTGGAGGGAAGCGATTCTTCCCTTCTGCTCAGTACGGATGAAGCCACATCTGGAGAGCTGTGCCCAGCTCTGCTGCATTTTTAAATCATTCGCAACTGTTCTTTGACTTCTGCTTTGGTATCTGCCGAAGAGAAATTCAAATATTAGTTGGCTGTAACATCTGTTTAACTTTTACTTAATTTCAAATGAGGAGCAAAGCTTTAAACTGGGAATAGAAGCTGTTTGGGACTACAGAAAGGGGATTGAGTATGGGCCTGATGTGCTCCTGCTGACGCTTGCTTTTAACACAGTAGGCAACTCATTTCTCTGCAAACTTGAGTCCATGTGTTCAGATTCAACACTGGATGCATTAATCATCCCAAGGTTGTCAGTTGTGTTGATTACTGTGGCTTGTCCTATATGCAGGAGAAATTTCTTGGCAGGCAGATGGCAAATTTATGTTCTGATGCTACCTGAGAACTCGGACATAACAGTTTGTAAAGGAGCTCAAAGCTTTGCACAGTTTCTGGTAGGGCCCATATGCCTGCAGTAAGGGTGCCTGTGGAGCATCATTCAGCCTTGCCTAAGACCAGCTCTTCTACATTCAAGACTTAGTTTCCTGAAATTCAAAATACACAATAGCTAGAGCTGGATCCCTGGGGAGCCATCATCAAGATATTTCAAGAGTCTCATTACAGTTTCCTCTGAAGCAGACACTGTGTGATTTTGTTAGTGATTGGTCTTCATTTGATTTCACCAGTCACTGGTGGGGCAGTCTGCTTTGAATAAGGTGATGGGTATGTCTCAAATTGCTCTGATAGTGCAACCAGAGAAGTATGTTGTGTGCTCGCTTTTTTCTGTTGCTGTTGGGATATCCAGGACACTCTAATCCGAGTGGTTTTGATTTGCTTTCCTAACAAAAGCAAGCAGAGATGTTTGCAGCAGAACATGGGTAGTCTCTGAGTTAGAAAGCTTTGGATTGATGGCTTGCAGTTTCAAACTATCCTAAAAATAAACACTTCACAGTTGGAATTTACATTTTTTATGATATCGTTGATGGTAGGAAATGCCTCTTTAATATTCAGATTGTTAAATGTTTTTTTTTCCTTTCTTTCATAATGAAGTGTCTTAAATGAGCTATTGTTTTCTGCTTTGTTTTGAAGAAGTTGTTCGAAGCAGCATGACTGCTTGAAAGACCCGGTATTTTCAGGCTTGTAGGATGATGATAACAGAAAATTAATGCTTAATGTTTGAGCACATTTGTCTTGGACCTGGAGAGTGTGATCCACCAAGATCAAAACAGACAGTTTGTCATTATATGTTATAGGAAGTATCACCCTAGCACCAACTTGATCAAAAAGTCAGGAGGCATCAAGTAGTTTTGTAGTAGAAAGTCCTTTTCCCTTTTATATTTTGTATGGATAAGGTTTGGGGGGGAAGTGGAGGAATCATGCACAAATGATGGCAGATTAATACTGCTTTTATTCAGAGAACATTAATAAAATTTAAATTTCACTTTATAAGAAAAAAAAACAAAATCTGTGTGACACTGAAGGTTTGGGATATTATTTTAGAGCATTGCATAGATGGGTGATCTATTATTTTGTTAGCTATCTTTGGCTTTGGATTCTTTTCTTGTAAACTAAGGCAAACTCTGGAGTATTAGAAGCTTTTGTTATGTGGTGGAAACTAGGTTCCCCTGATTTCCAACAGAAGAGTAGTAATTGTGATGTGTTTTTTCTAGTTTTTGATCCTATAGACCCAGTAGTCCTGGGCAAATTGAATGGGGCAAGCAGTCTGGTCACACAGACCGAAAACAGAGCTGTACCTGTGGTGCGTTGTTTTTGCACTATGGAATGAACCTTTTTGTATCAGTCTGCATTGGTTTCAGGCTGCAGTTTTGGATCTTAAACTCTCCCAAATTTTATGAAAGTTATGTTTCTTTTGAACTGTTCCTCTGTGGGAGCAAAACCTCTAGAGGGTGCCCCAAACCTGCTTTCGGTTAAAGAACCTGTTAGGTTCTCTAGTACTGATGTCAGAAGTGCACAATTGCAGGTCAAAGTTCAGTTCCTGAAAGGTCTTCTTGCTATATCAGTAATTCATGTGCCTTAAATGCTCCTTTAATTTTGGTTCTGAAGTCTTTCTACTCTGTGATGATAGTCGTCTTTGTGTGTGTGTGTGTTTTCGTCTTATACTAGGCACTATCTGTATGGCTGACAGGTCTGGTTTTGGATTTTTTAAATACATATTTCATATTTATTCATAACATCTCCAAACTGGAAGAATACACAATGTTTCTAATGTCACACAGATCATACACTAAGATAAATATAGTTTCTTTGACTAAGGCTTTGCAAGACATCTAGCCTCAGCTGTCAACAAGTTATAGATTCACCAATTCCTTTCTCACTTTTAATCTTGCCCTACACTGTGCCCTTTGTTGCCAGGTTTGTAAAAAGCCCCAGGTAGCTCTAACACTGTATATGTTAAAAAAATAATTACATATATAATGGTTTCAATGGTAAAGACAGGGTAGAAGCTCAAGGAACTGTTTCACTAAATAGTTACTCCTAATTGATTTCTTGACATGTAACCACATTTCAAGAGAAAGGAGACCAGATTTTTTTTTAAGAAACACTGCTTAATAGCTGTTAAACAGATGCAACATGACAAAACCTTGCCAGCTGAACTATATATCAACAATGTCACTACCAATCAGCTGCAGCTGGTGGTGAACCATCAGAAGCACAGTGTATTAGAGGGCTGGTAATTGCTCCTGCTACACCTTGCTAGGGGCTGAAATTTGCATTATTTCTTGTCTCTTTCCTTAGATGTGTACCAGAAATATCTGGATATGTTCACATATTTGTAGTTCAAAATATTTCTAGGAATTCTACTCAACTGCAGCCTTGTGTACAACCTCACCAGACTTGAAGTGGTTGTAGGAAGTAATGATGTATTCAAAAGTAAGGTGGTATATCAAAGATGGAGTCGTCATCACATTAAAAATTGGGGAAGAAGGTTCTTAGGGGTTTTGTAGGTATTTGGAAGCTTCTGCTGTGAGATATGGTTGTTTGGGGATTTTGTATATGACCTAGGACCATTTCTTTTCTGTTCTGGTCTCAAGGTATGGGGAAACTTTGTATTCTGGTCAACGTAATCAAATCCTGTTCGTATTTACTCTCAAAATCCTGTTGACATCAGTGGGACTATTTACATGACTAAAAACCATTGGGATTTTTCCCAAACTGTATAATCTCCTAACAAATTTGGTAATTTGTATGTATTAACAGAGCATTTATAGTGGTTTATGATCCAAATTCATGTTTAGTCTACAGAAATTATACTGTGTATAAATTAATTACATGACCCCCCTAAAGAGGACTTCAAGAACATTGCAAAATTAACTGCCTAAAAAAAAGTCAGCATAGTCTTAATTGGTGATGCTAATTTTGAATAGAATGCTAAGGAAAATGGTGAGAGAAGGCTAGGTAAATAAAAAAGATTGTCCCAGTTAAGTATAGACTTGTTAGTATAGCAAGACTTGGTCTTGAGAATGCAGAGATTTGTTGTCACTTCATCTTTCTAGGAAAGAACAAAAGCTTGGGATTAAAAAAAAAAAAAGAATCTGTTCCATTGGTTATGCATTGGATTAAAATTAGTTGAATGATCTAAAATAACTGGATTTGAGGATCCTTACCCTTTAGTGCAATCAGCTGAGACACTGCAAATGTATTCAGAAGAGTCTTAAGGGATTGAGTCATGATCTAGAAAACCCCCCGGAGAAGATGATGAAGTCTTAAGGTGAGGTGATAGGGGGTTTTGCAATTTAAGAGTAAGCATGTCTCTTCTGGAAGTATCTAACTTGTACTGCTTATCTTACTGGTACTTCTGATGCTTAAGTTAGGCTTCTTAGGAGTGCTAATTAAACTCTACTAATTTTAAGCATCTTAATGATGTTATGAAAGCGAGGGGGCTTTTCATTGTTTTAAGGTGGGTGTGTGGGGGTGAGGTAGTGGATTGGTATTTCTAGTTCTTTCTTCTCCAGATCCACTACATAAGAAATATGGATCACTTACTATGGTTGCAGTGAAAACTACTGACAACATGTATAAAATCAAACTGCCATGGACTACTGAGCTTTTGGTTTTGTTACAACCTGGTTAGACACCTAGAAGTTAGACTTTCGTTGTTGGGTTTTAAGGCTTCACCTTTCCAGTCCTTGATGTGTCTCGTATTGCAACTAGATTCTTATTTCCTGAGGGTAGAGGATTATATTTAGGGTAATTTGTATCAATTTTGATACACAAAGATCGATTTATTAGCAATACAAAATGAAAACTCTCTCTTTATCGTGAATTTTTGCCATATCAATCTAGTGTTAAATTCTTATATCCTGGCATTCTGCTCCTGGTGGTGCTGATTAATAGGTAATATTTTTTTTTTTCAACCTACCTCCTAGTCCATTTCCCAGTGTTTATATCCAGCTGTGATTTTTGTTGTTGTCAAGTGTTAGTCTTGTTTTTTTTGTTTGGTAGGGAGGTGGGTACTTGATCACCTGGTGCTACCATCACATTACTGCATCCTAATGCCACTTACCTGTGTATGAGAATTTAATAAACCTTTAAAAACAACTTCTAGATTGATATTGGGATTCAAATTGCAGACCTTGACTTATTATTATAGTAGTGAACTCCCATTTATGCTCAGCCTTTGTAAAATATTAAAGATTGCTTATTGTATGTGTAATGCTACTTTGTGCAAAAGTCAGTTAATTATTTTATTAGTAATATGACAGTAAGATGTTTATGGAATAATAAAATGTGTATACAGTGTTGACAGTGTCTTATCACAATTAAGGTGGAGACATTTTAATTTTATTAAATTCCCACAAATGTTTCCTTTGGCAAGATAACTTCTAGTGATTTACTTTAGTAAATACCTTGCTAAAGGAAACATTTGTGGGAATTTAGGAAGAACACAATAGTTAGAAATGTTTCCTGGGAACTTATAGTACCGGTAATGAATAAAGGGGAGCCTTTCAAACATAATTTTGTAGCTTGTATTGTTGTGTTTTATCACTTCCTAAATAGAGGAGTCATGCAGACCTTTTGAGTGCCTCTATCAAGCTCATTCCAAGACAGTGCACATTAGCCTTTTGGATCTTAGTTTTCCCAAAATATGGTGGCAATTACTGATTTTGTTGTCTCTGAAGAGTAATGGCCAATGTAGCCTAAACAACTTTAAAGGATGCAGAAATGATATGTTATACGATGATATGTGGTTTAGAAGAAGGTAATTCTTCTAAGTGTACAATGACTAAAGATGTCATTTTCTGTGGTGTTTAATCATTGATACTTATGAATTGAATTGGATCGGATCATAATGAGGCTTCAGTATTTTTTTCCTCAATTATAATAGTGTCACAGCTCTTCAGTGAACTAGGAGTTCAGAAATAGAACATCTCATAACTGAGAGAGAAATGCACGTGCAAGTAGAAGATGATTCTTGTGCTTATTTTTATACCTAGTTTTTTAATAGCTTGCATATTTCAACGAGTGGCTTAATCAGAAGCCTATATTAAAAGCAGTACTGCTCTGGGGTTTTAAAAAGTACATTGAGCTATTTATCAGAATAATAAAGTTCTGAGAGTCACTTTTTCGCTCTGGACTTCTTCCTCCATTTTGTAAACAGTGTTCTAGTGCATGAGTGCTTCACATTTGCCTGGAGAGATGTGCCATTGCCCTCTGTTGCATTGCAGTTACTCAGGTACTTTTTTCATAGTTGTTTTTTTTTTTTAATAGGATGCTGACATGGTCCTGTAATCACTCTATCTGGAGAAGCAAGCCACTGGCCTCTTAAAATAGGCTTTTTATCTGTGGATATTTCTTTTTTGTTTTTGTAGTATTTATGCATACATTATTTTTATATTTATTTATTTATTTATTTATTTATTTCACAGAACTTAGAAGAGACCATGACTGTGGTCTTCTTCTGCTTGCTTCAGGCAAAAGTGGCATCTCAAAGTCAAGAAGTAACTTCCACTGTTTGCTGAAGGGCTCAGTACTGGTGGACCTTGAGCAGCTACCTGTTAGTCAAGAAGTCAAACTTTTGCTTTCTTGCACTATTTTCTGAGGTCTTTGGGTAAAGCATCAAAGCTTCTCTCTTAAGCAATGGATAAATTGTGAAGCTGTTTAAACAGTGCGTAGCTTTTCTTGAGCCAGTTTGTGCTGTGCCAGGAGAGATGTGGGTTTTATGCTGCTGTTGGGCTGTGTGGTCTGGCTAAGTTGTGTCTTCTGATATGTGGAAGGACCAGCTTTGCATCGCCGTCTGGGTCTAGAACTGTCACTCTGGGGGAGAAGCCACTGTGTTGAATATAAGGCTTTACGAAAGGGGAACTGAAGATGCTTTCTTGATTTATACAAATCATGCTTGAAAGAGCAATTGCAATGTCAGGTGAAATAAATAGCATTATGTAAGGGATCTTGAAACATCCCCAAGCTGAAGTAATCAGGACAAGATTCAGTCCAGTTTGCTGACAGTTTGCATTCTGCATCCTTCCTTATGGTAAGTCGACTAAAATTAACAGAGGAATTAGTGGATTTAGAGATTAAATGCTAGTGTGATAAGACTAGCTTTACCTCAGAATGAAATGGTACTTCTAACAGTTTTTGCAAGTGAAATATGCATCTTTCAAAAAAACTGTTGGGAAGGTGTGAGATGTTAATCTGAGCTACAAAGCTTTTATTACCTTGAGATTTTTTTTTGGAAATTGGTGAAATATTGACTTATGGAAAACATGAAACAGTATTTTGTAGTCATTCAGAAATAGTGACAGTTCAGCAACAAGCGTATGAGATACTATGAAAAATCATTGAATTCTGTTCAAGGTTGTTCAAATAATCACATTTGTAGTTCTAAATAAACATCCATTAATATAATGTCAGTGATTTTTGGTGGAGTTCAGATCAGTTCAGAAGGGCATATTAGCTTTTTTAGGATTTTTTTTAGCTCTAAGAAAAACTGTTTGTGTTCAGAATAATTAATACTTATGTCCTTGGAGCCCAGAGATGCCTAATTGCACATAGGTGATTGCTGTGTGCTGTTGCAAAGTCATCACATCTGATGATTTTTTTTTTTTTTGAAAGACATGTTAAGACTACCTCTTCTTTGAATGAACTAAGAACAGGCAACATAACTCGCAAAAAAATGCTCAAGAGGGGAATAGAAGAACAAAAACAAATTCAAACATGATTTGAAATGACGTCGTTAGAACTGTGTTTTCACTTTTAGAATCTGGCTCACACAAATGTGCTCTCTTCTGTGCACAGATAGCCATTGACTTCAGGGGCGAAACTTGATAAGCATGGACAGAATCAGGTCCACAAGCAGTAGCATCCTTTTTCGCTTAAAAAATTCTGTTTCCTCTGTGTTTCAGACGTTTTCATTGTCATTTTTGGAACCTGATTTTGATTTGGATAATTAAGATTCATTGCTTACATAACAAATAGGGAAGAATAAATGTTTTAGTGTTTTTATTGTGTATGGCCAGATGTCACATTATCACGCTGCATTATTTTTCTTTGAGATTAATAGTGCTTTGTCTGTCGCCCAGATGTATGGTGAACACCTGCCAGTTTAATATCTGTCTAGGTCACTGTTCTAGGGAGTCTCTTCATTATGTGTATGCTGTAAGAACATCTCCTGTAAAATGCCTTTCTTCCATCTTATGCTGCTTCTGTTTCAGAGACTAGATGATATACATACAGATCTGTGAAAGTACGGGAAAAGTCCTTAGGTCCTTCTCTCCTTTTCTGGCAGTGAGAGGGCTTTCTGTGTTATCAAGCCCAATTTTACAGTGGACGTGAGAGCAGAAACCCTTTTCTGGCTTTGCCAAAACTTCTGTGCTGATGCAGATGTTGGGATGGAGAGTAACAGATCCGTCTCTTTCACCTACTGGTCCTGTGTCAGAACAATAGAGAGGTGCAAATTTCCTTTGCCATCCCTTTATCCTCTACGTGGTGTTTCTGGCATCCGTTTTGCTTGTGAATAACTTCACTGCTTGCTTCTGATGCTCTTCGCAGGGTCTTGCCAACAGCAGAGCTGCGAAGTGAGCGTGGTTCAGGCTAGGTGCCGTGGCTCCCCACTGGGCTCTCAGTGGCAGCACTGAGTGATAATAACACACGCTTTCTGTTTTCACTCTGCTGCTGTTTAACAAGCCTCTGTGTAACCAAGGGAGATTAATTCAGCTTTCTGTCTGCTGACTCGGGACAGCATTACAGCACTCTGCGTTAGGAAGCTTAGGTTTGCTGTTATATCTTGTGGTAGGCTTTATTTTTTTTAGGAATAATTTGGCACGGAAAAGCTGTCGGGCTTCTTAGCTTAGGGGAAGGCACTGCCCCTTGATAATTAGCAAAGTAAAATACAAATTTAGGAACCTTTGTGCTCTGTAGTCTGATCAGCGTAAGTGTTTTGTCTGACTGCTACCGAGAGAATGGCTGCTTGTAGTGGTAGCACTAATGATAAGCCCTACTCAGTTTGGGATTTAGTCAGGAAAAAGCTAGACCTGTAAATCAACCTCATTTGCTTAATTTAAACATTGTTATGGATGTTGCGTTAAGCAGCGAGGGTGCACGTGCTGTTGCTGGCCCACAGGAAAGGAAGAAAGGCTGTGGCCTTTTTGTCCCTCCTTGTAGAAAATCCAGCTGTTTTCTCAGCTCCGGCTCTGTGCTCTCTTCTGCACAGGGCCGCCAGCACTGCTGCTGCTGGTTTAGAGAAGGCCCTCCTTTCCCAGCTTCCCATGCTCTTTCTAAGGTTTCCAGACATGCTGTGGCCGTGTCTTCATCTCCCGGCCTTCTTGCACCATATTATCCTCCTCAGTGGGAGGAAGGGTACGAAAGAAAAAAAACGCTCTGCGGCATTTTTGCAGCTGTTAGCAGCTGTCTCACTGTACAGTGGCTTCATCATTTTTGCCATGCTTTTGAAATGCTCTGTGCTGATTGACCAAAAATCACCATATTCAGGTATTTTAAGATGTGATCTGTTTCAGAACCTCTGCAGAAGATCCTCAGTTTTTTTTATCCCTCATGAAGCAGGACCCATTCAAACCAGTTCATCCATCTCACATACTTGAACTATAGATGGCAAGAAAGTCTCATGAAGAGGATTGTGTTTCCCAGTGTGGCCCGTGTTTTACTGTTGTAGCGCTGTTCTAACATTTCACTATTCCTGTCCCCATTCTGGGGGTTTGATCACAGTGTGCTCTCCTGTAATGAAAGTAGAAAATTCTCCTCTTTAGCATGAAGTTATGGAAGAAAATGCGCAACTCTCCCGTTCTGCAGCACTGCAGAAAGATGGGATCTTATTTTCAGTGCTGTGAGATCTGCTGAGCTACTAACTCCTGTAGTAGTTAGTTCTGTTTTAATGCTGTCGCCTTAAGTCCAGAGCCCGGGTTACCTACCCCAGCAATAAAATGAATATTTCACTGTGGTAGATGGAGAGAAAGATGCATGTGCAGATCTGAGATGTATGGCTAGATCTGCTTATTTCTTCCCATAAAATGCTTTGGAAGTTGCTGTGGAAATGCAGTGCAAGAGAGATATTTACTCTAGCTGATGAAACTGGCATTTGTATTTGCTATGGTGGTGTTTATTGGGTTTGATAATTAGTTTTAATATGTGATTGAGACTGCTTCTGGTACCTACAAGTGAAGTTGCCAAAAATCAGTTGTCACTGCAGCTGCTTCCACTTTATGGAGATATGGAGTGCATTTTTCCAGTCTCAGATGAGAGTATCTGTGATACAGGAACAACACTTGCAGATAAAAGCCAGCTATCTTTCATTTGCATCCAGTTCAGACACTGTTCAGAAGTCGGTTAAAATTAGTCAAAATTAGTTTCTAAATGTTAAATTAAAATGTGTCCTTTCATCTAATGTCATATTTATACTGAAGTTTGAGGAAGAACATGAAGTTGCATGTTACTACAGAACTTAATAAGCTACTGCAGCTAATTCTTGGAAAATAAAAAGTTTTCCATCTGCTTGCTGTTATTTAGAAAAGTATGATGTCTCAGGTGCCTGGGTGACAGAGCCAGGCTATTTTGGTGTACACAGAGTAAACTTGCAATGTTCAAATGTCAATGTAAATTTTCAAGTGTACACTTAAATTCACTCCTTCTCAAACTTCAACCTTTCATAAATTCAAATGACCTTTAACAGATATTAGCTTATATTTTAGTAGGCTTGCATATTACAAGTGCTGAAAAGGAATTAAAATTTAATTTAGGGGCAAACTTTTGAGAGGTAGGGTTCCTGAAACTTCCACAAAACGTTAAAGGTAAAACATTTTGTTTCAGTAAAGGAAGCATTGTATTTTATGTATTACAATTTTTAACAAGAAAAAAAATCTTTTGGAACTTTGCTCTGTGGTGTGCTTCTTTCTTGAACATATTTCACTGAGATCCAGTTTTTTCCCCCACTCTAAAAATTAAACCATGCGTTACTGTTCTAGCAAATATTTTTTTTGCCAAGCATAACAATTGTGCTGCAAACAACTTCTTATAGTATTTTTAGAAACTTTTTGAGAAGGTGAAGAAAAGGCCTGTTAGGATTAATATTCATCAAAGCAGCAAGCCTATTACATGGTCCATCAATGCAGTTAGGAGACTAAGCTGAAGTCAGCAAGCAAGGGCTGGCTCTGCATTTCTGGGTTTTGCTGGGCTTTTTGCTGATGTGAGGAGCTTGGGTTTCTGCTGTAGGTGTGAAATATGCTCTTTTCATATGTTCAGCAGAAAGTCTATGGCTCATACAAATCCTAACTTGCTAATATTTTGAAGGCTTACGTGAAGCACAGGCTCTTTGCTGGGCCTACTAGCTGAGGTGTATTCCACTGTACCTATGCAAGGTGTCCTTATAGTAAGAAATTTCTTTGTCCTGTTGAAGGATATTCACTGAAGATATTCAGTGTAAACTGAATTCTTTGTATTTTTATCTCATTGCAAACAAAATAGCACGTGTTTCAACAGAAGAGAATGGGACTTTTGTCCTCCTTGCCTGAAAAGCCCTATTGGTCTGTACTTTCTTCAGGACAGGATAAAGTCAGCTTTTCTCTGAACTGGTGGTCTAAGCTGTGGATCACCCATCCTGGTGTATTAGATTACTGCCAGGTTTTGGAAGTACTTTGGCTTCTGTGACTGACTTTCCCCTTGCATGTCCTGTTCTACCACAAGTGTTGCTGGAATGTAAAATGGAAGAATTCTGCTACTGGGGGTCTAGCAGGTGTTTGATGATGGTGGAAGCTGTCTTTGCATTTAATTCTGCAATTCTGATGCACACAAAGTAAATCAGACATGATGTGAGTATGCTACTACCTGTGGCAAATCCAGATGCCCTTGACTCCCTGTCGATGCATGTAGTATAGAAGTAGGATGGAAAATGTGGAGTTGAAGGAATATGACTGTGTTGATGTAGTTCTGAGTTGACCAGAACTTTGATGTACATCTCCCTAGACTGCCTTCTGTTAGCAGATCCCCAGACAAGACTGGACGACTTTGACATTAAGAAAGCCTCAAGTTTTACTAGGAGGAAAGACACTTGGTTTAAAAGTATAAGTGAAGGGAGGAAGACAGGAATAAAAGAGGAGGAGGAGAGTATATAACTTTTTTTTTTTTTTTTATTCAACTGTGTCCTGGCAGGAAGAATCCTTTTTGTTGAGCTTAGCTGTCGTGACAGCAAACTGCACGGTCCCGTCTAATTTTGGAGAAACTTTTACCATGTTTTCCAGGGCTGGTCCCCTGGCTGGCTGTACCTGTCTGTGACTCTGTCCCGCTGCAGTCTCTGAAACCTTCCACCTGACAAGCTGCTTCTGCATCAATTTATGAGCAAAATAAAAAATTAAAATCCCAGAAGATATACATCTGTCATAAGGATCTTTAGTATGGGGTAGTAATGACTAATAGGTTATTACTAAATGTTAGCAAATAGTGCTGAGTTATCTCAGACAAGGTATTAGGAGCCGAAGTAAAGAACAAACTTTTTGGATGTACTGCAAAATGATATATTTAACTTTGTTCTTTGTGTTTTAACTAGCTTTTTTCTTTGCTCCATTTTTTTTTCTGCTTCAATGTCTTTCCTTCTTCCTTTTTTTTTTTTTTTCCTATTTGCAGTTGTTTGTTTCTCCTTATGGCATTGATTAACGAAAAGTAGAGAGGCTGATGATGATTCTTAGCATCTGTAAATATTCTTTCATTGTTTAAGTGAAAAAGAGAGCTAATAGAGGAGTGACTGTATATACTGCCTAATGATCTCAAACACAAGTTTGATTATGGATGTTGCTAATTACTCTGTAAATATTTGAGAATCAGAAAAATTACATCATAAGGAAAAAGTAGTCTGCATATTGATGCAATCACATTATGCTTGTTTTTAAACATCTAAACATCAAAATATTAAAATAACTTTGAAATGATTGAAGCAATGACCAGCTTCATCAGCTGGTATGTACATTGATTATATGCTGTTTCCATTGTATACTTAAGAAAAAATACTGCTTAGTTGCCAATGATTTTTTTTCTTTTGTCCAGTAGGATCCTTTGGTAAATAAATCTGTGGAACTCTGCAATATGGGTATCATCAAGACTTAGATTTACTCTAATTTTTTGGCATGTATTTAAATTGAAATTTACACAGTCATGGCTAAGGTCATGTTTAGCAAATGTTATACTGCGGTATTTTAAGAGTAGTTTTACAATGATCATGAGTCATAAAGCAAATACAAAATCCTTTGAACTAGTTGGTGTGTTACAAGATCTGTGTACAAAATGTTTTCCCCATTCTCTTTACTTTTTTTTTTTCAAAAAACAAACAGTAACCAGCCAAAAACCAAATAATTCCTTCATAGCTGTCTAAAAACTCATCTATATGGTTTTAGGTTATAGTGAAGGATTTCTATTATTGAGACACGAGTGGAAAGATGAAACAGATTGACAGCTTTTTCTTTTTCTTTTT
>VXAA01000962.1:622334-645186 GCA_013399115.1 Anseranas semipalmata | reverse complement strand
TTTTTCTTTTTCTTTTTTTTTTTTTTTTTTTACTTGAAATGAATGTGAAATGAGTGTTTCTATAGTACAATGGAAAGCCCTCCTCTCCACCCCTCTACCTACCCCTGAACCCACCTAACGAATGCTGCTAGATTGGCTGTAAACCCTGAACTTTGCTGAAAAATAGTAGATGAACTGTGATTTATGAGGTGGGGATGGGGGAGAAAAGTTATTATCAGAGGTCTTTTTATCTAGTATGGAGGGTAAACCACATTATATAAAAGATATTTGGCTGAAAGTGTTCAAGATGTTTCAGCTCGATTTTAAAACACCACCACCACCAACAAAAACAAAACGGTTGTTACTGTTTGTGTATTGTAATACTAAAGTCAAAGTTTATAGGACTAATGAATTCAGGGTGTTGCTTCTAATTTTGTTTTGACTGGTTTTGTGTGGCCCCCTCTCCCCTTTGAGCTATGGCCACAATTAGCTGAGATTACAAAAATGAATGAAGTTTAGAACTAAAATTCAGGTAGTTTATTGCTCTGAATCTAAACTAATAGAAGTGTATGCAGTTTTATGGGAGTGTTTGAATAGAACATGCCACACACTTTTGCTGATCTATGGCCAGGTCTGCACACATTCAGGGAAAAATCATGAGCTTGGTTATCCTGTCTCTCAAGACTGTATGTGCTCCTTAAAACAGGGAAAAAAACGGTTGTTTAGTTTCATTAATAAACCGTGATATTTCTTGAGCATGTTGGGCTTTACTTTGTAGTATTATTCATGCTGTCACTGTGCTTAGGGCTTTGCTGAAGCTAATGAATAAATGCATCAGCTAGCTGCACGAGGAACCAGTTCAGCTGGAAGGCTGATTCTGAATTATATCAAGGAATACTTGGAGAAGAACCAAGCTAACCAAAATACCTACATGGTTAGGCATTGTAAATTTGCAGATGGTGATAAAACTTTTAATATAAAGCTGCTGCTTCCTCCAGTATAATGCACTGTCCTGCATTTGGCTCTTTATTCCCCTAATGTGTGATGAGAAACAAAAGCAGTGAAATAAGGAGGCTGCAAGCAGCGAGTGCAGCAGGAGCCAGCTTTGCATGCAGGGGATTGTGGAAGTGCATCCTCTGCTCTCTTGTGCCTGGCTGATGTCTTTCTGGAATGAAATAATGGACAATAAAATGTTGGTCAACTCCATCAGTCCTGTCTTCTAACAATAGCTGATTAATTTATTTCTGAGGCATAAGTAACTGGCGATAAACTTGTAGAAAAAAAAAAAACTAGGTTTGGAGGGCAAAAGGATTACCGGGCCTTAAAAACCTCTAAGTACAAGAAAATGGTGCCTCAGACAGGATTAAAAGAGAAAATTTACCCTTATACTTCCAGATGTCTGCTAAGTACAAAGGTATTATGAAAAAAAATCTGTAAAAGGCTGTTTGTTGCATGCTCACCCAGAATGGGTATTATTTTCAAAAGATACTCTCCCATAGTCTCCTGTCCAAGCCATGGATTTGGAAGAAACAGGAGTAAATTAATTGAGTGCATTCTAATCCCTCCCCCTATTGTATGTCTAGAGGACTGCAATAGCAGTCTTAAAGTCAATCTGATTGGGAACATATGGGTGTGGAAGCACCAGAAGGAATAAATGGCAGGGAAGGGGCTCCAGGGATGAATGCAGCTTTTCTGGAGACCCAAGTCAAGAGGCAGAGGACAGTGATCAGGTCCTGAAAGCCCTCAGGATGGGAAGACTGATCACTGGCAGCTCCTGAAGGCTGCAGAAAGCACACCCAGAGCCCCGCTGTGGCTGCCATCCAGAGAGGGGGAGTCACCTTCACCTGTAAGATTTACTACAGTAATGCTGTGATAATGTAGTAACATTTCCTACAGGAAGACAACAGTGAGCATCTGCTGACCGATGAACCTTTGCCTGTGTTTCTCCTGACATCACTAAAGCTTGTGGGAGTCCGTAGCGTGGGCATTTGTGTAGCGTAGCATGCGTTTTCCACAAATACTCCATCTGTGAGCAGTTAAGTACTGGAAAAAGACTTTAAAACAAACAAACAAAAACCTCAATCACCAAGATTTTTGTGATGCTTTGGTCCTGGAGTGCTGCTGGTGAGGGTGATGCCTCATGGTGGGCCTGGCTGGGCTGTGAGGTGTGAAAGGGGGTCTTAATGGTTTCTGTCTTCTGGCAGGAGACCCTGGTGCAGTAAGTATCAGGTCAAAGCAGTATATGAAGTTAGTTATGGTTTTGTTTTAAATTTTAGAAAATGTTGAGAGATCTTCCTTAGATGTTTTGAAAAGGGCTTTAGATGGGGTTTACATGACTCTATTCTTTTTGTTTGGATGCTACATGCTTTTTAAAAACTAAAGCTGAAGGTAAATGATGAATGTGTTTCACAATCACCTATATTTTACTTTAGTGTGTAACAATTCATTTCTCACTCTGTTTTTCCCCCTCTCTTGCCATGGCTCAGGTGAACTAATGAAAAAATCAGTGGTTTGACTTGCATCCCCTTCCATGGTACTCTGTAAAATGGACTGGCTGTCATGGGGGAAGAATCCTTGCCTCTGTCACTGCTCATGGTTGGGCTCTGAGTAGTCCTTTTTATTTATTTATTTATTTATTTTGGTTATTCTTTAACTTAGGTTGTCATCAGGTTTCTTATTTGCAAGTTTCAGCACGTGCGAAGACGTTTTGTTCTGCCAAAATAAGCTGCAGTTGTTGGTTTACACTGCAGAAGTTTCATAGCTCTTTACAGGAGTCATGATAGTGCTGTTGTTCAGCCTTTTTCTTGAGAAGCTGTTAAAAGTTTCCAGACCTAGAGTGATGAATTATACATTCAATTCTATCATGCAGGCTCTGAGGTGAAAGGTGTGGTAGATGCACTGTTCCCCAACACTGCTGAAGTGTATTCTGTGGATGTATGCATTGGCATAGCAAAGAAATCTGAGAGATTGCCTGGACGCTTTAACTCAACGATAGGATTAGACTGGAATGCCTTTGTAAATCTTATCAGTACATAGGCAAAATATTGTTTTGCACCATAGATCGGTCTGGATGAGCAGAATTTACTGAAGTAAATAACGAGCAGAAAAAAATTCTGTTTACTTGAATTATGAGTTGATTTGATATAAGGAAAATTAACTTAAAAATTCAATTCCATGTAATTCCCTGGAAGTGTTAAATGTATTTTCACAAGCAGTAAACTGATCACTTCCTAGCCTGAGTCTGGTCATCTGCTCTTCTAGCTGTAGGGGTGTTGACTTGAAAGTTTCTTCAGTAAGACAGTGATCCTTTTAGGCAATTCCATCGGAGAATTGAAGAAATTCAGTTGTCCAAAAGATACTACGGATAGTCCATCCCATAATATGTTCACATGAAGATGCAAAGATTACAAGGTGAATCATAGAATGGCATGGGTTGAAAAGGACCTTAAAGATCAATGAATGAATAATGTAGCAATAAGGTTGTCGACTTTGAAGTCTAAGTTTTGTTTTTGTTACCTGAAAGAACAAATAATGAAAGTATTCTCATTTTCTTGCCACTATTTAGCATCACATTTTATTTAAGTTCTTTTAAAATAACATTTCCTGCAAAATGGAAGGTAGTGGGATAGGTATTCATTACTCTGACAGGATTCTGAAAGAAGCTGTGTGTTCCTATACCAGCAGGACTCGTGTTCCAGAGTTAGACTAGCTAAATAAATAAAGTGAATGGCTAGTGAGCTGTAGCAAACCTATAGGAGTATTAATAAATGAGATCATGTCTAAGACCATACCCTGGAAACAAAACATAAAAACTCATTATTGGTTGTATGTACTGCTGTTTCATCGTTGTTGTTGTTGTTGAGGTTGAAATAAACATATAAATATATTTAACAAATCAATTTGATAACAAAGATCTAAGCTAGTGACTAGGAAACTGGTACAGAGAATAAGGGAGTACTATGTTGCTTTGTGAGCATGGCTTTTTCCTCCTGAAGTGCTTTTCCTTTATTCTAACTACATTTTTTAGAGGTGTATCATTTAAACTCGAATACACCAAAATGTTAATAATCATAAAATAACTTTGGATTCTGGAGAAAACACGAATATAATTCTTGGACTTGCTTTGGTCAGACAGTAACAGCTTTGGCCTTTTTAATCGGGGCAGAATTGTATGTCACATACTACTTAAAATAAATAATGTCTTTTTGTTATGTAGAATATGTAAATCCTTTGTGCTTGTGACACTTATGTGGTTATGGACATATACATTGGCATCTTTAACTCCATATCTTACTCTTGCTTTTGATTCTTCCACACATTATTTTCTTTATTTTGTACACTCCAGGGAATTATTGCTGAAGTCTGAGTAGTAGCCATATGTTCCACAGATACTGCCTTCATAATGCATTCTGGTTTCTGTATCTGGAGCTTTTATTCATCTGCTGAGCTCATGGCTGCTGAATTTGGGTATACCAGGTGGCTGTGGGGGTTGAATTGTTCTCATAGTTTGTGGAACTCTTCAGTTCTTTGTTAATGTTTTCTTTCTTGTAGACTACCTGTTTTGTTAAGCACTGTTAGGAAAGTCCAAATATGTGATGTGCCTGCAGAGGTGGAAAGCTGTAGTAGTGTCTGTATTGCTACGTGGTATCAGAATTCTTCCATTTGTTCTTTAATTCCATGTTGCAAAACACTGAGCTCTGTTGGGGTTTTTTAATGCTACGAATGTTGAGAGCTTTTATAATCTCTCAAACCTTTTTGCACATAATCTTATTTTCTAACACTGGAAATCTGGCAAATTTTAGGTCATTTCATTTTAAAAACAATCCAAATGTTTGTAAACTGCCTGAAACACAGTTGGTATTTTCAAAAAAAAAAAAAAAAAAGCAATTATCTTTTCCTTTTACTGTCCAAATAAACAACAAATGTTAAGAATCCTCTTATTCTAATTCTCCCATTTGTCTGTTTTGAAATAATTATTGAAATGTAATTTATCAAGGTCTTAACTCTACAAAATTCAGATTTAAAAATGGTGTGATAGCCATGCCTTTCCATTCAAACGCGTCTTTAAGAATGATACATGCTATGTGAACCAGTATAGTTTTCATGCTATTCAGTGTTACTGTCTTATTTCATGCAGACTAATCGGTCATGGAGCCAGGTTTCAATGGGGCTTTGAACTGATTCTTAAATGGGCATGGTGTCCCACGTACTGAGATGCTTAGCATACAGTATACCAGTATGGGTTGCTAGATATGTCCTTGCCTAGTGCTAAAGAAACTTCAGTCCTAGCAAAAATCTGTCCTATGTAGTAGTTCTATTACAGTAATGCCGTGTGAGGTGTTTGTTTGAAACTTACTCCTCTCTTGAATTTCCAACTGATCAATTATGATCAATTTTCTCTAAGATGGGAAATCCAGGAGATCAAGGCACAAGAGATTATGCAGCCCTGGTCAAATCCCAAATTACAGCATTTAAATCCCTAGGCCAGTCGTCACGAATGGAGATGGAGAAGTGGTTGCTACAGCTCTAGGAGCTGAGCAGGAGGGAGTCCGCTGTTACCACACCAAGGCCACTAATAAATTGTTACTGTTCTTGGCGAGTGCCAGAATTTAGGATAGAGTAAAAATATGTAGTATGACTGCAGTTAATAGCATGCAACATTGTGCTGGTATTCTGTTGCTTCAGGTACAGTACTTTTAAAGGGTGTATAATACCACTGTCACATAGGGCATGCCTGTTCCCATGTTGCGGTCATTTAAACTTGATCGTAGAGAATAGTATGGACTGACTGTATGTACAATCAACATTTTCCTTAGTGGAAACCAGTGCTGGCAGAACCTGCTCAGCCTTGGCAGACTAGATGGGCTGGCTGCAAGGAGCATCTCTGCATTGAATTTTTGCTAGAAACAGTGAATTAACTTCATATTTCTGTCATGAAGTATAGGAAAACTAAGAGGGTCTATGTGCTGCTAATTCAGGGGACAGGACATCAAGGCTTTTGTATGGTATGTTCTAATTTCTTTGAAAGTATGTGACCATAAAAGATCTCATTTTTGATCTTCCAAATACAACAGCAGCTTAAACACAAAATCTTTTCATTCATGCTTAGAAAAGGCAGCTAAGGGTTATATTCCAATCTATTAAAGAGAAATCTCATCTTAAATGCATGAGAGTTTCACTTCAGGTGGTTGTTTTTCTTGGTTTCTTTGTATGTTTTTAATCTCCTGTGCAGATGTGGTATCCAAGCAGAACTTGCTTTATAAATCTGTATTGTCTTCCTCCATTCAATTTGAGTACTGCTGCCACTGCCTAAAACCAAGCTGCTGAAATGTCTTTATAATTTCCCATTCCCATAGAGCACATCAGCCTAGATAACCCATAGGGGAAAGCAAAATGAAGAAGAATAATCGTGTGTAAGGGCATACTGTGTGTGACTTCTCAGTGTAGCTTGCTCTTTCACAAAATGGAAACCCCTAGAAATGTGGATTCCTTTTCTTTGTTTAGTTTTTATACTTAAGTGTATAAATTAGCTTAAATGTGACTTTCTCAACAGAACTGAACTGTGGGTTCCTATGATAGAACAGAACTTTTGTGTAAATTTTTCATTTCTTGTTTGAAAGTGAGTTCAGTAATTCCTTTCAACTGGTGGATTGAAAAGCTTTGGTACTAAAAATGCAACATCACCGTGCTCTCTGTAGGATTAGTGAATAACTAGGTTATACTAAAACACAGTAAACTTCTTCTATATATCAGCATATGTCTTGGTATGTCACATTAAAGAAAATCTTAAAATATTCGTTATTTACTTATTTTGTCTTTTTTTGTATATTTTTACAAAACTAATTTTGTAATTTTGTTAGTGGTATTTGCACTAGCTTCATACTTCTACCATATTATAGAAAGAATAAGAAAATTATTTATGCCCTTTAAAGTCCTGAAATGGCAAATAAGTCTTGTCATACCGCAACTTTTTCCTCACACTTAAGTGAGTGTGAGTAAATGAGTAGCAAGAAGCTGCTGCAATAGTGCGAGGACTACTCTGAGCCTGCCTGCTACAAGTTCCTTCTTTTATTAATAGGTCTGTATCTGAACGCTTGAACATGTCAGTAAATTACTTAGGAAGGGAAATGTATAATAGAAATGTGATTTCTTTAAAAAGCCTGCATTGAAACCACAGTGTAAAATCTTTCTTGTATAAAACTGCATCTGTCACTTCTTATAGTAAAGTATGTTTTTTTGTATTTCCACTCACTTAGGAAATTTCTGTGCATTTGCGCTGTATTCAGAATTTACCTACTGAAATACTTGGTTTTACAAATTCTTAAAGAATATTTCTCTCTCTTTTTTTTTTTTTCCTTTAGGCTGCTAATTGTATTGATCTTTGTCTTAGCAGTCTTAAGTGTGGTGCTGCATCTCTTACGATGGCTCCTTAAAAAGAACTGAAAGGCACCATTACAATTTGCTGAGGGGGCTAAGTGATTTGCTCCTGGTTTGCAATTGCTGCATAGGGGATGATGAAACCAGGGTTCCCCACCTGCTTTTCCAGAGAGGCAGCCTTGCTTCTTAGGCTTGCATCTCTAATTCAGGGGTACTCACAGGTTAGACAGATCACGTCTTAATGGTTGGCCTGATGACCAGAGCATTAAGTGCATCATGGGCAATGGTTTGAGTTCCCAACCCAGTCAGAGTCTAATTCCAGAAATGCTACTTTGCATTTGCATAGCAGGATTTGCAAAACATTTACAATCCTGGCAAGAAATGGGCAGTTGTTCAGTCCAACTTGGCAGAGCTAAGAAGTGTGCGTTGCTGTAATATGATGTGTGTGTATGCATTTAAGCATATGTGAGATTTATTAACCTTTTTTTTTTTTTTTACAAGCTTCTGTAGCAGCTGTGTGGCAACTGCATCCAGAAAAATCATGAAACCTATGTCTGTATTTTCCAGTTTCTCTACTGACAAGTCATGAGCAGAATGGATCCTGCTTACCTCTTCACTAGAGGATGTGATTTGTTGGGTTCAATAATGTTTTCTTTGAAATACTCTTTTAAAGAAAATATGGAGTTAAATAACCACTATCTTTAGTATTTGGATCACAGAGGTAACTTACCTTTTCAAAGCAATTCCTGCAAACTGGCCTGAGACTGGTGGTAGTGGAGGGGAGACTCTTTTGGAAGAGCGTGTGGGCTAAGTGAGCAGGTGTTTTCTTGGTTTGTCCATTGGAGTAGGTCCCTTATAAATGGGAAGATACCATTTCTTGGGATATAACCCTGAAAGGAAGGCCATGTGTGTGTCTCTGTGCTACTGTGTTGAAGGGCTCGGGGATTAATGGCGTTAGTGAATTCATAGTAGTTCATAACAGTTCATCAATGGCAGTCTCAAGAAGTAAGCTGCATTTAAAACTTTTTTTCCTGTGGTACAAATGATCTTCTTACAATATTTGGAAACAATTTTGCTGTAAAAGGGTTAACTTTTAACTGGAAGTGTATAAAGAATAAATTACAAAACAATGTGCTGTAACAGTCTTTAGAAAGTGGCACACATTGCAGTACAATTTCTTAAATAAACATTTTTAAAATACTGGTGACATGTCAAAGTTTCTGTGTGAAAATCTTTAATTGCTTAATGTTTTTCAATTACATACTTACATCTAAATTTAATCTTTTGATTTAAAAATTAACCTGACTGTAAAAATGGAAATGACTTCAGAGCATACAAGATGAATAACTTCTTAATTACGAATTTTAGCTTTCAATGAAATGTGAGAAGTATATACACAGATGATCAATTTATCAATTAATTGCTATAAACTACTTGTACTGAAGGGTTCAGACTGAAAGGAGAATTTCTTTCAAACTTTCAGATATATGAAAAAATGTGCTTGTTTATCTGTGGGTGCTAAGCTACTGTATTTGAGAGAAATAAAGCCTTTCACTTTTGTTTTCATTCTCTGCTGTTACAGAATTCTTGTTCATTCTCTGTAACAGCTTTATTTCATCTGCCTGCTAAATGGCAGGTTGTGTTAGCATTTGAGCCTTTGTGTTTGGGTAAATAGCTGCTTTGTTTTTGTCAATGGTAGAGAGACTTACAGTCGGTGTAGCTTATTTTCTGTTCTTAGAGAGAATGATATATTGCAGTCGGTTGTGCTCGTGTTTCACTACTGGTTTTCTTTCTGAAGGGTTAAATAGCTTGGGCCAATTTGCTCTCCAAGCTCCTGTACGTGCATGAATGAGATTCTCTTTCTCTTTTTGGCCAGAATCCTCTTAATGTCAATATATTGATTCCTCATTGGAGAAACACATTTAGCTCAGCCTTTACTCAAAAGTACAACATGAAGATTCTCGTTTTCCTCCTTTCCTTTCTGCACCCTCCCCCACCAGCTATATCTATGGAAGTGTTTTATGCCTTCAGTTTGAAGAAAGAACCTGCATTCTTTCTGATCTGTAGGAGCAGACAGAGTAGCAAATGGAAGAACTGCAAAATTACAATTTTGTATTGCACAAAAGATTGTGCGGCAGAGTGCGTGCTCTCATGTGTCCTTGTCAGGTCTGAGAGGCAAGTGTCCTTCCAGAGACATCTCCTTACGTAACATCCATGTCTGTGCAGCTTTACTCGAAGATATCTTCTCAACTTGTCAGTTTGCAAGTCTGTTAAATGCACGTGCACACAGTTCTAATGAAAATGAGTGAGAATTGGGCATCCAGAATACTCTGTGATTAATAGACCCACCCTCCATTTCATAATGTGAAACAGAGCACTTTCACAAAGTGTAAGACATGCTTGTCATATGTGATGCAGGCTTCTGCTGGAGTTGCAGAGCTACTTGAGTGTGCGCTGGGAAGTCTGACATACTGCTGGCTGTCCAGCTAACCCAAGCTGTGCTGTTTGCAGGTGCTGTTCAAAGGTCTCTTCCTTCAGAAATGATGGCCCTGACTTGGTCAAAAGTCCTGTGGTTGCTACTGGTCTGTTAAATGTGCCAAGGTACAGTGCCATTACTCAGTCCCAACGAGACAGCTGATGTTCTCCAGCTAGGTTGTTCTAGCTGAGTCTGGTAGACGTGGCGTGGGGGATGAGAGGTTAAGGTGAGTGTCTAAGTCTGTGCGATGAGACAACTGATGCTGCCTTTTCTCTGAGGGACTCCTTCATAACTCCATTTGCCTGCTTTTGCCTTCTTGAGTATTTTTTTAGCTAGCTGTGTATGGTAATTTGCGTACAGAAAAGATCCTGCTGACTGCAACTGCTTTGTATTTCTGCTGAGACCTTGTTCTAGTTTATAGTCAGCATTTTTACTATAGTGAAATTAATGTTTTATTGCTGCTTAATGTACAGGAAGTAAATTCTGTGGCAGAGTTGCTTGTTGCTTGCCACTTCTTAAAAATATTTTTTTTCTTCAGCTTACTCTGTCATTCCCTGTAAAGAATGGTGCTTGTTCTCTGCTATTGTGAATTGTGAGACTCCCCATCCTGAACCATATTTCCTTCACATTTGTTTTGCGGCAAATGTTTTAGGTTGCCTGGCATGTTCCCCAGACCAATTAACATTAAAATCTGTCAAGAGCAGTTCAAGCAAAAGAACCTAGCCTCTAACGTGTCAGACTGCAGTGAGCAATTGCATTTTTTTTTGACAAAATTTAAGACAAGCATCTTTGTTGTTTAAATTATTATTCTATTTAGCTGAGATTTTCTTCTTCCACACTGTTTACTGTCTGTCTGGCAAATGTATTCCCTAAACAGGCAATGCTCAAGTACAATCTCTACTCCAAACATTTTAGAGCCTATAATCTCCCCAATCAAATACCTGTCAGAGCCAGAACCAAATTTCTACGATCTCATTTTCCTCAGTAGCATGAACAGGAGAATTGCTCCTCCATCACTGTAGGAAAAACAAGAAGGTTTGCTCCCCAGTGAGACAGAGGTTTTTATGTCTATGATTTCTCCATCAGCCCCTAATCCACAAGTTCAGCTGTTCTCCGCTGTTTCAGGCATGGTTATGGACGCTGAACTGAGAAAGTGACTTACATGTTTCTCTTCTGTATTTGAATGTTGTTAAGCCATGAAGGTAAGGAGAATTTTTCATTCATCTTTGCAATAGCAATTCATTCTGTGGTAGCAGCTACAAAGTCTAGTCAAGACAGTGTTACAAACATGTAAGAAATAGTGCAGCCTCTTAAGGTTCCACTCAAGGAATGATGTGAAACTTCTCGTCAGAGATGGGCAAGAGATGAGCAAACTGTTTTTAAGGTTCAGTGGGCTTTTTAGGTTGTGATCTTGCAGTGTACCCTGGCAGCAGTGACAACCAACAGCATCCTGGGCTGTATTAGTACGTTGATAGAAGTGTTTAATTCCACTTTTTTCAGCACTCACACCACACCTGGAATAAGTGTCGAGGTCTCGACAGTCCCCATCCCCCTAACCCAGTGCAAGAGAGACATCAGTTGACTTCAGTGTTTTCAGTGGAGGGCCACCAAAATGGTTGAAGTATGTGTCCTATGAGGAGAAGCTGAGGGAATGGGGCTTGTTCAGACTGGAGAAGAGGTTTCAATGGTGGGAGAACCTAATGGCAGCCTTCCAATACCTATGAGGATGTAATCGTGAAACAGCCAGTCTGTTTACTGAAGTGCTTGGCCAGAGTGAGATAAGAAGATGAGAAACAATGTACATAAATCAAGAGGCTCTGACTTAAGGAAGAAAAAAAAAAAAAAAAGAACATTCACTGTGAGGATAATTAGGCATTGGAAGAGCTTGCCTAGAGAGTTAATGGAATGTCTGTCCTGGGGGGTTTTCAAGTCCTGCCTGGCAAAGCCCTGAGCAACCTGTTCTGAATTCATTCTTGACCATGCTTTCAGCAGGAGGTGGGAGTAATGACCTTGTAAGGCCTTTGCAACATGAAGCACATTATGATTCTGTGAACCAAGGAAGACCCAGAGAAGCAGAACGTGAAGTGAATGTTTTCTGTCAAAATTCATGGCTTAATAGATCACCAACGCCCGTGTAGATGATCAAGAAAAAGAAGTCAAACAGTTTTTGAGGCCACATTTCAGATTTGAGAGATTCATCTGCCCAACCTCTAGAATTATACAGTGATCCAAAATTATTGTAGCGATGGAAAAAGGTGCAGAGAATGGGAATAATTTTCAGATTATGGGACATCTTCTTTGTGAGGGGTGGTGGGTGGTTAGGACCTACAGTCCAGAGAAGGAATAGCTATTGTCTTCCATTTTCAGACAAGTGGTTATCAAATGAAGCAACCAAGGAACAGGTTGAAAATGTGAGAAAATGGTTCTCCCCTAAAAAGGGTAGTTAGGTCGAACTGCTTGCTGCGGCTGTCAATTTAAACAAAATAATAATAAAGTATTAGTTATTATTACAATAAAAATCCTCATGTTAAAAAGCATGTGGAAAAAATAATGGAAGAAAAACATCCATCGAGAGCTGTTAAATACTGTAATTTTGCCACTAGAGCTGGGGAGAGTATATGAGAGAACAACTGTTTTTGGCCACTACTGGAGACAGAAGATGAAGCTCTGACTATTGAAACTGCCATATGGTTCAAGAATCAGTCTGTTATCTAAATGGGGGTTGTTGTACCTACTCAGGATTTGCCACTCTTGGAAACCTAAAACGGTATGCTGTCATAGTCTGATAACCAACCAACAATCAGCTGTTGGCTGATTCACACTGATGATCTAAGACCCTGGAATGATTATAAAGGCATGAAATAAAAACATCTTTTTACTGGAAGAGGGCGCAGAGGCAATATCCACCTTGCTGATGGTTTTGTTGACTTTCAATGGTATTTAAGCATTCAGTCTGGCACAAAATTCCTTCATCATTGTTTCTTGTTTACAGAATTTGTATCTTCTTCTGAGCTTACTTTTTTCTGGTAAAGAAAAATAGTCCTTTGAAGATTGTCAATAGGCATATCATATATGCAGAGTTAATTAGTTCAGTAGCTTTATTATTATAATACTTCTATGTAATAAGATCAGAAAGAAACTTTGTTTCAGACTGCAAAAAATTTATCCTTTGGATAACTTGTCAAACACAGGTGAGTGTCTGCATACAAAGTATTCAGTGTTTAATCAATTCAGAAATATTCAAGATTCATCTCCTACTGGACAATCTGAGTAGGCAGCTGAAGTCCAAATGCCATTCAAACAATCATGCCAAGAAAGTGAGCTACTTAAATTAGCAAACTTTTGTCCTGTGTGGTTGGTGGCAGTTTGTAATAGCCTGTAGAAAATATCCAGTACCTAATCAAGGGCATGTAATTTAACATAATGTGCTTTGAATGCAGCAAGTGAGCATAGGGTATGAGGATATTGTAACAAATTTATTCGCTGTAACTTTTTTCAGTGTGTGGGATTTTTAATTATCACAACATGTTTCAAGAACTGCAGATAGAGAACAGCTATAACAGCTTCTTCATATTTGAATAAATTAATGTTAATAGCAAATATGTGATGACTGCAAGAGAAGTAGGAGCAGAGCTCCAGAAATACTAATGAACTACCAGAGCTTTATGCACTTCTTTCCACTCCTGATTCAATGTATATTAAATCTGATCTGTGGGTATGGCATCCCACAGACTTCTCTGGAAAGCATGTGCATGGAATGAAGAGGACAATGAAAGGGATCTATAGACCTGACTGCATCTGCCAGAAACATTTTTATAAAATGAAAACTTGCAGCAGGCACTGTATTCCATAAAAAGCTTTCCAAGTGAAGATAAGCTGCTTTGGTGTAGTCTTTGTTGGTGTTTGACACACGATTCCCATCTTTCCTTCAGTTCTAAAATGTTAGTAGTCACCATATTGTGACCGTGGCTGGAAGATGGTTGTCTCCCACTGTGTCCTTTGCATTGATCTATATATGAAGAAGCCAGAAAGCATGTGCATAAATGCCTACTATCTAATTGATGGCTTTACTTTATTGGTTGGTAGTCTTTGTCCACTTAAGTGCTCAGAGGCCATGTTAGAAAACACTTGGAGGTCTTAACAAGATTTATATCCCTATAAAACATACTTAAGCAAAATTTCCAGATTTCAGCATTAGCATTGGCTGATGAATAAACACTGAAGTTTTTAACGATCATCAAGGCTATTATTAGTATGGTCTTTACATGGCATGGTGAAAAGTGATGTTAAACTATAGTTTAAGCTAGACAGATAACACTTGAAAGAAACAAGTGCCCATGGGCATATACTGTAAAGTCAAAGATGTGATGCAATTAAGCATATACACTCCTTGGTTTGTCTGGTTTTGGTCTTAAATACTTAATTATCTATAATAAAAACAACAACAACAAAACAATCAACAATAGCAACAAAAAGCCACAAAACTAGTCAATGACAGAGGATTGTCTGTTAATGGGTCACAGATAAGTAATAGAATTTGAGTTTTAATAGCAGCTAAATGCAGTTATTTCATTTTGTTCACTTTATGCTTTCTACTTGAAAACACTTGCAGTGAAACAAAAGGTTGAAATGTATAATGTACATTGTACCAGCTTTTATAAAAAGGGAAGACATTTGTATAAACGTGCTGTTTCCCAAAACTGAAAGCTCAGAAGTTTGTGTTCAGCTGTGATTAATCAACTGGCAAACACTCTTCTCATTTCTAATTTTAGCATGCTTTATGCAACTATATTATATAGAAAATATGTTAAAGACTTAGATGACTTTTTTCTGTCTCTGTATTGGAGGTCTCCATACCATATAGGGGTTTTTTTGGTCAAATTCTGTGCAGTAAACTGTTCTTGGTGGTCCCTGACATCTATATGTAATGACATGTAGTTCAACTTGATGATCACTGTTTTATTTGTATATGGTAGTTAGAATTGTTTTTTATCAAAATAGCAGCAAAAATAAGAATTTAATAAATTGCCTGAAATGGTGTAATGGGAATTTGTAGGAATGCTCTGAAACCATCTGGAGAAAGAAGAGGATGTATTCTGAAGACTATAATCTTTCACATACAAAGACTCTTCCTGTTGAATGATCAAATGCTTGTTTTAAAATATTTTTGAGGATAACAAAATATTCTCCCCAATGGAGTTGATGAGCTGCTTGACAGACAGCTAATGTCAGGTGAAGGTGTGCTTAGTGACTAGTTCTTATGAACTAGTTCATATTATGTACATGTGCAAAATGGCAAAATAGCTACTGAACTCTTGAGTGTTACTGTTATCTTACCAGGTTGATTTTAGCAACGGGCAATATTTGAGTGGATCTGCCACTAAAATATCTTTACTGTAATTTATAAACGATCATCAAAAATGCCATCATGTTGCTTCGGTTAGAAGCCATCTACCTGTGCAAATGTGGTTGCGTTGAGTGTCTGTTAGGTTATGCTACAGTAGCCCTAGCTAACAGAAGTGCTGTTCTAGAATACAGGAGAAAGCACACTGAAGCAATTGCTTGTGGAAGATGATAATAAGTCAGTGTGATAGTTCTGTATGTGCTGATTGTCAAAAATGTGACAGATTTCAGTAATTTAGTTAAAGTCACAGTTTTGCCAGAAGATAATTTTCATTTTGGGAGCCTGTGATGATTTTTTAAATTTATGATTTCTGGAAAGGTGTCAGTAAGAGAAGATAAATAGTAGCTACTGGGGCACTCATTAAATACTTTTTGTTGTCCATTTGGAAGTTAGTTGCCAGAGGACTCTGAGGAAATCTGCTTGCGTTCAAAGCTAATTGGGGAGCTATTTTGAAGTCCTTAGATGGAGTTGGTTGCTTTTAGTAATGTGGGATACATCAGTCACAAGGAGACGAGGCCCTGTCTGCTACTTGCATGCCTCTGCCAGAACCTTAACTGGTTGGTGGACGTATTTATTGGTGTTTTGAAAAGGAACTAACAGATTTGAAAATGGAAGTGGTGGCGTTTGAAAAATTCTTCCTTTGTTACTCCTTCAAATGTCGTTTAGAATATGTACAACCACCAGCTGAAAAATAGTTAATTAAAAATATAAAAATAAAAATCACAGCTAAACATGATCTTATCTCATTCTGTAACTTTCTGACACTTCAAACCTGTGCACAAGAACATTCATGGTTGACTTCATGTGGAAGCTGCCATCGTATCAGGGTTTCCCTGATACTCTTCAGCTTCCTCCTTGATGTCAAATTTGACTGTGAAAACAATGACTTACAGAGACCGTTGCAGAAATATGGTTCAGGGAATACTCACAAGACTGCGCAGTCCTTATGGTAATTCATCTCCATTTTCAGTAACTCTGATTTTGATCTTGGTTGTTCGTTTTCTTTTGCAGTGATAAGGTGCATCCTGATGTGACTCACCACTACTAAAAAGTGGCATCGGTATGGTTCTCTAGCTATACGTAGTGAAATAATTTAGAATATATTACATTCATTAGTTACCTTTGCTTGCATTCTAGCTTGTATACAACGACTTTCCTTCTTCCTATCTTTGTTTCTCTTCATGTTTTTTTTTTTCTGGTGTTTCTTTGTTTCGTACTTCATTAAACCAAGTTTGAAGAATTGATTTTATTAACCGAGACACTAAAAAAAAAGCCATTAGAGTTAGTGGCATGAGAAGGACTGGCAGGAACATATCTTTTTAGTAGTACTATAAAGGAAAGTCTTGGAAATTCATATTTCAAATCTAATTGGCTTCTCACTGTTGTCTATTTTTCCTTGCTAAGCACTAGGAATTTTTTTTTTTTCTTGTCAGGGGTCAGTAATTACTGCTATTCTTTAGTTGTTTCTATTACCTGGATAATTATCAGGTATTTTCTTGTGTGTGTAACATGCTGCTGTGGGTCTTGTGTCTTTATCAGAGATTTGTATTTTTGAGCTGCTGGTTACCACATAGATAAGACAAAAGCTGATCTGTGGCTGAGCGTTTTTTCATCTGTTTGACAGATGACATGGGTGAGGGGGGAGAATGCATAGTTAATGAAAAAGTCGTACCTTTCAGCAAACACCTAATTTCAGAAATCCTTCAATAATTACTGTTTTTGAGCTGAGTCAAACTTCTCAGAATACTAGAAAAGCCGCACAATGACTAGGGGACTTTTACTTTTGTTCTTTTAAAGACATTGCTGAGCCATTTTTTCTAGTAATACCGGTTTGTATAACAGTTAAAAGAAGTGTTTTCTCCACCTGGAAAAGACTGTATTTTTCTGTGAAAGAATGGAAGAGCTTAAATTTCATAGCTGGAAAGTGAATATATAATTAATACTTCCCCATTGCCACTATAATAGAAATTAAATGGTAAAACAAAGCATTTTCTCTGCAAAATGTAGAGAAAAAGCAGAGCTGTAGGACTGGCAGGTTGAGCATTTATTAGAAATTTCCACTTGGTAGCCTATTTGGTGAACAAGAAGGATATTGCTAATAAGGAGACATACCAGGAAAAAAATCCCAAACTATTATAAAATATCTTAGTCCAATGAAGTTGAATTTCCTAAAAGTTTTGCTATTTACTCAAGCTTAGAGCAGGTCACATTTTTGATGAAATGCAAAAGATACATGATGGCTCTGTATCATTCTTCTGGTGGAGAAATTTGTAGGGAAAAATGTCCTAGGATCATCCCTTCCTTTTGTTCCTTGGTTCTGGGAGATGTTCTCTAGTAGAGATGTGCACGCAGAGACTGTGCATTTTTTGAGATGGATCATTGCAGCAGTGCTTGGTGTGTTTCTTCTGGCTGGTGATATGTACTTGGGGTGAGGATAGGAGTCAGCACATCCTAAGGGAAAGAAATGGAGAGCTAAAGGGGTAAACGTTTGCCTCCCCTTCCAAGAACTGCTGAAATAAAAGGAAAATTTTTTGAAAAAGCTATTATTTGAGAGAGATGGAGGGGGAGAGGTGAAGGGAGGAACAGAAAGGGAGAGGAGGAGGAGGGAAATTAAAAAAAAAAAAAAAAAGCCATCAGATTTGTTAAATATATTCTCAAATCCAAAAGCCAGTATGTGCTTCTAAGTTGCTTGCTGATTGCAAATTCTGCCCTGTGAATGCACCTAAAACCTGTACTCCAAACTTAACCTTTCTTTAGTACTTTCCAGGATTACCCCATAGGTTTGAGAACAACTTTTGTAAATGGGCAGAAGCCCATAAAGGCCAAGAAACAAGAGGTTGATCTGTCATTAGAAGTAAGCATATTTCACTTCTCTACATGTATCTGTTTTGAAGGGAGATGTACAACACTGAGTGTTCTGCCTCATGGTTAAGACCGTATTATATGTAATGCTAGCTCCAAAGTTTTAGGTGTCTGTAATTTTAGGTGTCTGTACTTTCTCTGTAGGAAAAATAAAGGGTTATCTTGTATACAAACACGCTGCTTTTGTATGTGTTAAGTTCAATATCTCTTTATTAAAAAGATATTATTGGAGCTCTCATTACAGAGATAAAAAAAACATCATTCCTACATTTCTCTTGCTATTTTAAGTACTTACTTTCTTCCTATTGTAAGGGAGAAAAAAAAAAAACCACCCCAAGCAAGATCTGCTAATGCAGAGATCCATCGTTCAGAACATCCTCAAGTATGGTCCCGGAGTGCTAGCCCACTGCAGTAGTTTGAGCAGGAAGAAGCTATATGCTGCAGACCTCACTGCCTTTTCTTGATTTAAGTGGATAAATATCCTCCAGATGACTTTCAGGAACAGTTTTTTTTTTTCCCTCTGTTTTTATTCTGTTTTGTGAAATATGCATTTATTTTATTTATATATTTCATTTTTATTTATTTTTATTTATATATTTTAATATAAGCCTATTCCAGTGTTTGACCACCCTCACAGTAAAGACATTTTTCCTCGTGCCCAGTCTGACCCTCCCCTGGCGCAGCTTTGTGCCGATCCCGCCCGTCCTGTCATCGGTGACCAGGAGCAGAGACCGGCACCTCCCTGTCCCCTTCCCCTCCTCAGGAGGTTGCAGAGAGCAGCGAGGTCGCCTCTTGGCCTCCTCTTTTCTAGACCAGACAACCCAGGTGTCCTCAGCCTCTCCTCACAGGACATGCCTTCCAGCCCTTTCACCAGCTTTGTTGCCCTCCTCTGGACGCTTTAAAGTACTTTAACATCCTTTTTATATTGTGGAGCTCAGAACTATACACAACATTCAAAGTGAGGCCGTACCAGTGCTAAGTATAGCAGGAGAATCACCTCTTTTGATCATCTTACTATGCTATGTCATGTAATGCAGTCACCATTTTTATGCTACTCCTTCATTAAATAGTGGATTGATTCTGCACAACCATTGTCAGAAATAAAAGTGGAAAGGAGCATTGGGATTGTAAATAGTCCCTAAATCCTAGAGCTTGCCCTTTCCCTTGGGAGTTCCAGCAGTACAGCCAGAAGGCAACTGTTGTCACTATTCGTGTCATTGTCTTCAATTCATTTACCAAGAATGATATCAACAGAGAGGGCTGTCACTACTGCTCTCTCCTAGCAATTTAGGGAGTGAGAGCCTAGAGGAGAGCTGATGCAGAGCCTGTCTCCTGTAGCCAGTTCTGCAGCATGGCATTGAGGGCTGCTCAATCCATGCTGTAGTGATGGATTTATGTTAAAGGATGATAATTTGTATTTAAGGGTTCATCCTGAAATAAATGGAAGAGGTACTTACCAGTCTGCCTCAAATTGTGCCTAAGGAAAATGCTACTCTTTAAAGAAAAATGTGTTTAAAAAGAAATCCAAGCAGCTTTGGGCTTCAGTTAGTTTCACCATATGCAATGGTATGTAATTATCTTGATATTGTGTCTTTGTTCTCTCACACAGGCTTGTTACTTGGTTGCAACAGGAAAGCAAGATAAAGCTTGTAAATTAAATAGTGAGAAACTACAGGTTTCAGTCACAGTTGTACAATATTATTTAAGAGGTTTGAGGGCAAAAAAAAAGAAGTTTCAACTTCTTTATAATGTACAAACTTCCTGTACTGTTTACAATCAGTAGTACTTCTACTTTTCCTTTATAGTAGGATACACGCAAGTCTGTGGCTGGGTTGACTGAATGAAGCTAAGAATAAAATCCTCCTTGTCCCAGTGAACTTAGTTTTATTATGTCAGTGTAGTCAACTGGGAGATTTCAAGTGGAAAAACATCTGATGGAAACCTGACTCATCATGATGAACAAGATCTTGTCCTGCTAATCACCTACACCTGGGAAGATCCTTGGTCGAGGGGGGGGTGGAGCGCAGGGGAGGTGAAGTGAGAAGAACTAGGGATAAAATACTTGACCTGTAACTAGGAGTCTGTTGATTGTGTGTTGTTCCTTTTATTTCCTCTATGCCTCTCCTTCTAGTGGAGAGGATACTTAGGTATGGTCAGTGCCGCTGCAAGCCTTCATACTATAAGTGGAGCACATTCTCCAGCTCTCTGCTGCCTCCGCCTCTCCTGGCAGTTCTTTTCGTTATTTGAACTTGGCGTAGGGGTGTATGTGGAGGAGGACAATTTTGAAAGTGTTTCAGGATTTATCATCTCTTCCTTAAGTCTCTGCCTACTGTATTTTATGGACATACGCACGACTGTCTTGGGAATATGAAATTTCACGTGGTGTACTCTTTGGTGTTGGTGTGATTTGGCTGCAGGGTGTTTATAGGTTAACAACTGGTTGTTCAGCGAATTTGGAAGAACTTGCTGTTCGCAGGGCAGGCCTTCTGTCGCAGTGAGTGAAAAAGTGTGGATACATCTCCAGTTAAAAATAATAAGAACTGGAAATGTGTAGGGATATCATTCTGTGGTGGATTACGACATACTAAAATTTAGGTTATTTCCAAAATTCCATGACAGGTGACTCTGTTTTTGGGATGCTGATTCATGTTGTGTAAAATATTTCCATTAACAAATACTAGTTTTTAATTTGTGTTGCTGCTGTCTATAGAACTGAAAAAAAAAAGTAATCAATGAACTTGTCTTTCACAGCTCTAAACTGAGCATTTTCCTCGATGACAGTGTTGTAAATTACCCAAGATAGTGTGTGTTTTCCAGAACAGCCCTCTACCCTCACAATCAATCAGAATTTTTTTTTTTCTAAAAATTTTTTTGAAACCTCTCTTTATAGTTGTATTTGATGGACTATAATTCAGCAGATCAAGGAAGACAAGGATTTTAATATTTGCTACTCTTTTTCTGTTTGTAGCTAAGACCAGAGTAATCTCAGTGTGTGTGCAGGAACAGGCTGAATAAGCTGAAGTAAACTTATTTCAGTGGTATTGTTTGGTAGTGGACATGCACATTTTTCTTCATTAAACAGTTAAGAGTGAAAGGAAATCATTAGTTCATACACAGAAGGATCAGTTTGTTCACATAAACTCAGTCTGTGATGCAAAGGTCAAAAATGTTAATGGTTTCTGCAGTGAGAGATTTGATAGAGATTAAAAGTTACTTATTTGGCAGGCTGATCCCACTAATGTTACTGATTTCCTGCAATACAGGAAAGAATTAGTCTTCCTAAGCAAACATACAGTTTACTTGATCTCTTAAATTTGTAATTCTGTAAAGGAAATTCCAAAGGATGCAAGATACAGTACTCTGCATAAAAAAAATCTGATGTTGACATAAATTCTTAGTTTTTGTTCATTTCAGTATTCATTCATTCAAAATTATGAAAATTCATGTTTTGAAGTTAAGATGTTTGTCCACAAGTAGGCAAGCACACACATTGTCAGTGCAGTGAATGCATGAAAGCATCTCTAGTTTTTACAGATTGCATCTCTATATTACATTTGGATGCATCAATGCAGCATGTTTACCTTCTATCCCCAATAAAGATTTGTAGGGCAGCACTTTTGGAGTAGTGTTCCTGCTAGTTCACAATGGACAAACGTTTGGTGGTGGTGTGTTCATGTTTTTTTTTTTTTTTCTTTTTTTTTTTAATTCTGGCTAACAGACAAGGATGCAAAGGGGAGGCTGATTCTACTGTGCAATGGCAATACACATGGAAAGAAAAAGGTGAGCCCAGATCATCAATGTCTGGCTCCAAGACTGGTACCTCTGCCAGAATTTTGGGTTTTATAATCGTGGAAGAGTTTGAGACAAGAGGTCTGCTGGGCCTGATGGGAACCACCTGTCTCAATGGGGGAGATGTTTCTTGGCCCGTAACCTGGCGAGACTGGTGGAGAGGGCTTTAAACTAGGATCGATCGGGGAGGGGGATGCCATCAGGAAGACTGAGGTTAAGCAAAGGGATAGTGTGGCACCATCTGAGGGAGGCAAGGCCAGTGGGAGCATCTGTGCAAATCCAGGGAGTGCTGTGGGTTCAGGAGCACATCTGAAATGCTTGTATACCAATGCAGGCAGTATGAGGAACAAACATGTTGAACTGGAAGCTTTGGACCTTTTCCAGAGCTGTGATATCATTGATATTAGTGAGACTTGGTGGGATGAGTCCCATGACTGGAGTGCTGGGATGGAGGGCTAGCGGCTGTCCAGGAGGGATAGGCAGGGCAGGCAAGGTGGAGGTGTTGTGCTGTACATAAGGGAGAGTTTGCTCTGTACAGCCCTTGCCACTGGGGATGTTGCTGTGGAGAGTCTCTGGGAGAGGCCCTATTCACTACAACCATTTAAGCTCTGCCATTGAGCCAGTTCATCATCCAGCATAGCAGGAACCTGTTCATCTCACAGTTGGACAATTTGTCCAGAAGAATGTCATGAGGGACAGTATCAAAGGCCTTACTGAAATCCAGAATTATTATGTCCACAACCCACCACGCAGGTGACCTTATCATAGAGGAAAAAATTACTAAGGCAGGACTTTCCCTTGATGAACCCATGTTGACTATGCCTGACGATAGCTTTGTTCTTTAAATGCTTTTCAGTACAACCCAGGACAACCTTCTCCATAACTTTTCCAGGCATTGAGGTTAGACTAACAGCCCTTCCCTTCCCTTCCCTTCCCTTCCCTTCCCTTCCCTTCCCTTCCCTTCC
>VXAA01000962.1:587870-613660 GCA_013399115.1 Anseranas semipalmata | reverse complement strand
AAAAAAAAAAAAGTACTGCAAACAGACATTTAGACATTATTTTACTCCACTGAGTTGCTAGTCCTATACATGTAAATATTTTCAAAACTATTTTGGGTGGACATGGACTTGAAAAGGGTATTCATTAGTTTTCCTTGCTTGTGTGCAAATGTTACTAGCTAATATATCACGGTGAAGAACACAGTGTATTATTTCTATGAAGATATGGGGATTAGCTGTTACCAATTGCATTGTAATTTACAATTTAAGCTTAACTTCTGTATGTAATTTCTATTTCACAAGATGTACTGACTATAAAACTTATCAACTTCTTCACGTAGGTGTTAAATACTGATCCATAATTGTGGCCTAGCTGAAGGTGTTCTGAATTATTGAAAATGCTCTGATTTGGCTAAGGAAGATATCCTCCTTTCAAATTCCCCATATCAGAGGTTGAGTGAGAGATTCCTGACAATTTCAGTTTTTTTTCTGTGCAGTCAAGTAGCTTGTTATCTCTTAGTGCAACATTTAGTAGATAAAAGTATTTGCAAATGAGAGCTTTTGTAAACAAAGTAGGTAGCAGAGGTGGGAAGGGACAAGTGCTGAACTGGAAATAGCTCTTTATTTCTGTAATAGGCTAGGTATCAAGTTCTCTGTTGATTACAGACATCTAAAAGGGTTGGACAATGAGTGTTTACTACATAACAAATACACCAAACAATAAATGGCTTTTTCAAAAACACACGATGGAAAGGTAGGTAGTGATGTGACAACAAAGAAAATGTTAGCAGCAATGAGAATAAAACCGCTAATGCTAAATAGTAATCCCTCTTTATTTGGACACACACTATCTGTCACTACCTTGCTGGGGAAAATCACAATGAAATAACATTGTTCTAAGCTAGTAGGTGCTCTCAAAGTCCTTTTCTTGGTACTAGCCTCTTCTGATGCCAATTTTGAAAAACTAAAGTCGTTTTGTTATAGGATTAGTAGACCTTTGAATTTTACTGTCTTGAGTCTAAGGATCTTAGCTGATAAGCTGGAGTGGTCAACAGTGGATTTGCTTATAGTGAAAGGCTAATTGTATCAATAAATACTTAGTGAGAGTGTCCTGAAACAGTTAAATCTTAATTGTTTTCCTTCTGGTTTCAAATTCAGTCTTTGGTCATTTAAAAATTACCAGAATTAATCATTTAAAAATAATGACAGCCTACCAAGACCATACATGGTATTGCATCTGTACAAAACTGTTTGGAATAATTGTGGAAGAAAGGATAAAGTCCATCTTGTTTATCTCAAATGGCGAGAAATCCAATTGCACTGTATCCTGCTCTGCCAGCTAAAGTAGTTTGACTAAATTGAAGAGGGTCATAAAAAGTGAGGAATGTGACAGACTGATGAGTAGGTTGAAAATGTTTATCCTGTATATGTAGGCTTGGGCATGAAGACCATCATCAATCTATAAAGCAAATGAGATAACTTGAGAAATATGTGAGCTGAATGTGGCATAATTTAGTCATAAGAAGTAATTTGTGAAGGGTTCTCATTTTTTCCACAAAATCATTATGTTGGTGTTGGGTTGAATAAATGACTTTCATATCGTGTTGTCAAAGATAGTTGTTGTAAGCATTCAGTATAAAAATGTGGCTCTTCTGTCCTCATTGTTTCTCTTCACTGCCTGAGCATTATTTTAGGGTACAATGAGGGATATTTTGTGTGGAAATCTATCTGTTGTGAGAGTTTTCTCTAGGGGAGCCAGGAACATGAGATAAGAGGGACTGGGGGAATGAGGTGGCGATGGAGGGGGAAATGGGGACTATAAGCAGGTGGGAAAGATTGTGTAGAACCAGACGTGTAAACTCTTAATGATTTTTTTTTTTTTTTGCTGCTTTCTGTTCCATGGGGATATTCCAGAGTTGCTGAAGGAGACCAACCTCCTTATTGTCACAGACAATAGCTGTATACAACCCCAGATAAAAAATTTAGCAGTCTTGTGTGCCTGGGGAATGCACCTTTCCTCTTGCCTGGGGAAAAAAAAAATGAGACAAACCCCTACTATTAGTTCTTTATATAGTGACTAGGGATGTAGCATCAGTTACCATTAGCTTTTGTGGGAGACATGGCTCTATTAATTGTAGTTACTTGAACATTTATCTAAATTGGCTCTATCAGCTAAATTCAAGAAGCTAATTCTAATTGACTGCATTTAATGCAGTGTCACCTGAAGGTGTCTATATTGCTAAATTTAAACATAAGTAAAATGACTTACATAGCCCAAGAGGAACTTCAGTGTGCTTCTTCTCTGCTCTGCTTAGCAATTAAAGAGCAAATCTCTCAAGATCAGCCAGGTGCAATATGCTACTATTCACTTCTCTGTGTAGCATCAGGTATTAGCCAGTGCTGTAGGCTGCCTGCCAGATTTCAGAGAAGCAACGTGATCTGCTATGACAAACCCTGTGAATTTTTTGGGGTGGTATAAAGCTGCTCTGCTGTGAACATTGATGCATTCTCTACAGATCGTGTTTGTGGGTTTAGTGGCATGTCTGTTTTTCTACATCCCGTTTCATAGTGATTGCATTTCCTGCCCAAACAGTTGATCGAGAAAATTTCTTCTAGTTTTATGTTAACATACATGTAAGCATGAAAGCAGTTAGAAGGATGTAAGTATTTTGGAGGAAAACAGCAAACACAAGGAGAAACAGATGCCTATGCAAGTCTAACAAGCTTGCCATGTGTATGGGCAGCCTGTTGGTTAGGTGAAAATGAAGCAGAACTTGCTGAAATACAACAGCAGCTGAGAATTTAGGCAAGTGCAGTGAACTTAAGCTCTGCTTCACCACTTCATGGTTACTGCCTGAAAACCATTTCAGTTAAGTAGTGTCATCTTTTGAAAAGGCTCTTGTGCGACATTACAGGTGTCTCTTGGCTACATAACCCACCGTCCCCTTTATGGTGTCTGACTTCACAGGTGGCAGAAATGAGGCTGCCTTGCAATTTTCAGGGCCTGTATAAGATTGGAAAAGTCAATGAGAAGATTCCTCTGCTCTTTTACATCTTCTTCATAAAGACTAAATTTGTGTACTTACTGTTAGCTGCAAGTGTTCTGTCCGTCATAACTGCTGGTTGGACTTTTCCTTTTGGAAGGTGATGAAATTCAAAGATTGAACAACATGAAATGCTTCACACAATGGCACTCTTCCCACACATTTTAATTAAGTAGCCATAACTGGGATGGAAAAACCACATTAAAACATTTCAGAATAGTGAAAGATGTAGGCTAACATAATAGGTGGTCTTACTGTGCAATCATTTTTTTGCATTTTCTGAATTGTTTGCTCAAAGATGTTATTAAGTGACAGGCAAAAGTCTGTCTGAAATACATTTTCTGGTGTATTTTGCTAGTATTTCCTTCTGCTTGGCCATATTTCAAAGCTGTATTGCTATGAAAGGTTGTACGCAGTATTGTTAATTTGTAATACACTTTATGTAAGGATTATTTGTCTCCTCATGACCACAGTGATGTGGAATAATTAGTAAGTTCAGGAAGGATTTATACAGCTGCTATCACTTCTCATTTTTTTCAGGAAGACAATACTCCATTTTACTTGAGACACCCAAACTACTCTTGCTTACACTTGTAAGCACTTTCTGTAAGAAGTTTTACATTTCAGGTGACAAGACAGGGGCTAGAGTACTCTAGTGTCGTAATCAAAAAAGTTGTACCACAGCAACCTTGGCTTAAATTCTGCTTTTTTTTCTTTTTTTCTTTTTTAATACGTTTGGGGCATATGTTTTGTGTGCCGTGGCACATAAAAACAAATAAAAAACAGCACACATTTGCAATCTGGCCTTATGTTTTATATTTGGTATTAATTATTCTTCTCATATTTACAGTTTTCTTTGTTGTTTAGGACTCTTTGGTGCATCCACACAGGAGTCCTGTGTAGGTGAACAAGCAGCTCCTGGCAAACCTCAAACACAGGAAGGAAGTATATAGAAGGTGGAAGCAGGGACAAGTAATCCACGAGGAATACAGACACATTGTCTGAGCCTGCAGAGATGGAGCTAGCAAAGCCAGTGCCCAACTGGAATAGAGTTTGGCAAGGGATGTCAAAGACAGCAAGAAGGGCTTCTGTAAGTACATTAGTGACAAAAGGAAGACTAGGGAAGATGTGGACCCACTACTGAACAAATGGGGGACCTGGCTACACAGGATGTGGAAAAAGCAGAGGTACTGAGTGCCTTCTTTGCCTTTACTAGCAAGGCTGTCCCTTGTGAATCCCAGGCCTAGGGACTGGAGGGGAATTCTGGAGCAAGGAAGATGTACCCATGGTGGAAGAGGATCAGGTTAGGGAAATCTTAAGCAAATTGGACATATGTAAGTCCATGGGCTGTGATGGGATGCACCCGCAAGCGCTGAGGGAGCTGGCAGATATCACTGTAAGGCCACTCTCAATAATCCTTTATTGATCACAGCAATGGGGGGGAAGTGCCTGAAGACTGGAGGAAAGCAAATGTCACTCCTATCAGGAGGGAAAAGGAAGGGAAAGGAAGAAGGACCTGGGGAACTATAGGCTGGTCAGCCTCACCTTGATCCCTGGGAAGGTGATGGAGTAGCTAAAACTGGAAACCATATCCAGGCACATGAAGGGCAAGAAGGTCATCAGGAATAATCAGCATAGATTCTGCAATGAAATGCAGAAGTTCTGCATGAAACTTCTACAATGAAATGACTGGCTTAGCAGGTGAGGGGAGAGCACTGAATAATCTGTCCTGACTTCGGTAAGACTTTTGACACTGTCCCCCATAAGATCCTCACAGAGAAGCCGTAGGTGTATGGGCTGGATGAGCAGACAGTGAGGTAGATTGAAAACTGGCTGAATGGCTGGACTCGAAGGGTGATGATCAGTGGAGCAAAGTCTAGTTGGAGGCCACTAGCTAGTGGTGTATCCCAGGGGTCAATACTGGGTCCCGTCCTGTTCAAGATCTTCATTAACGATCTGGATGGTGGGGCAGAGCATACCCTCAGCAAGTTTGCAGATAGCACAAAACTGGGAGTGGTGGCTGTGTTGCCATCTAGAGGGATCTGGACAGGCTGGAGAAATGGGCTGTGGTTTTGGGTGGCCATGCTTGAGCAGGAGAGTTGGACAAACTTACTTCCAGAGGTCCCTGCCAAACTCAACCAATCTGTGATTCTTTGTCCATGCTAATCATACTTCTGAGTAGCTGAAAGTTAACCTAACAATTTGTTTGTTTGCTTGTTTCTGGAGAACTGACAGAATTAGTGGCATAACTACTACTTTATTAATTTTCTGAAACTCTCATCTTGGGACTTTACTATGGTAAAAAAAACAAACAAACAATAAAATTATCACATCATAGTACCAGAAGAAAATTGTTTTATTTATGGAGTAAAAATTCAATTTCCTTTAAGAAAAGGAGGGACCAGACCAAACAGAACAGTAGCAAAGAAGACAAAATGTTTCAATATCAGTCAAATTGGTAATGAATAATGAAAGGAAAAGAAGAATATGTTAAACAATGCAGTGTTGAAGGCTTTCTAGCTCTGAAAAAAGGGAATAGGGATGCAAGTATGGGGGGATGACTTTGAAAACCTTTCATTATGAGTGTTTTCAGGACAATGCTTCAGTGTTTTTAGAACTCTATGCTCTTTCTTTCAAAGAGGAAGTTAAAAGAATTGTGGATGGGGATGGTGGAGATAGAAATAAAGAATGAAATAATATAATGTCAATTCAAGGAACTTGGAAACATAAAGGCAGCCTGGAGAATAATTACAAGATAACAGGAATGAATCTGTATTAAAGATAAAACTTGCTTTTATGTGAGGAAGATTCAAATTCTAAGTGTAGGTTGCTGATATAGCTAGCATCATCTTGTACGGTTTTCTTCCTTTTTTCTTCCTTCTCCTGTTGTACTCAGAACATCGTAGTTTCAAAACTTTATTCCCAACCCCATTGCTAAGTTACAGTAAAATGAATGCTAAGTCAGACACCGATTTGTGAAGGCAAAATGCTGCACTCCGTATCTTGAATCAGTGCCTCCATCAGTTGTTTGTAATACCGGGTGAATACTAATTATGCTCACTCTAGCTTTGTTTCCAGAATGATATTCTCAAACTCAAATGCAAACAGCAAAGTAGGTGGATTTTTCTCCCCTTCTCCCCTATTTCCTGCCCCACCCTGCAGATGAAACCAATTGTGTATTTGACTCTACAAACAGAATAATTTTAAGTTAGAAAAATAACTCATTCTTAATTGTTACAAGTAGGTATACACGGGTGTTGGATATCTATTTTAGGCACTATCTACAGTTTCACTGGGTCAGCACCATTTATTTTTATTTTTTAAAGACAAGATATGCTGAATGTGAAAAATGAAAATGTGTCATTACCGCTGAAAGGATAATATGGAATGCAATAAGCAACAGAACAATGTCTGGAATTTTGTTATTCTTACCTGAGGCTTAAGGCAGAACAATATGAAAGTCTCACACTTGTAATTAGCTTGCATTTACAGGAAAAAAGATTATCAATAGAAAATAACTGATGTCAGGGTTCATCCAGCAAAGATTATGGGTTGAGGTAAATGCTGGGGGAAAGGGAGCAGGCCAAATTGATTGTGGGTGTTATCACAGCCCTCTGTCCTGGTTTCAGCTGAGATAATTTTCTTCATAGTGGCTGGTATGATGCCGTGTTTTGGATTTAGGATGGGAATAATGCTGACAACACGCAGAGCAGTGCTCACACAAAGCCAAGGCGTTTCCAGCTCCTCGTGCTGCCCTGCCAGCAAGGAGGCTGGGGGTGCACCAGAGGCTGGAGGGGACACAGCCAGGACAGCTGGCCCAGGCTGGCCAAAGGGATGTCCCACACCATGTGGCCTCATGCTCAGCAATGGAAGCTGAGGGGGCTGGCCGGAGTGCGGGGGTACTGCTCGGAGAGGGACTGGGCATCAGTCAGCAGGTGGTGAGCAGTTGCATTGTGCATCACTTGCTTTTGTGTGTATATATAAATATACAATTTATTATTATACCTTCTATTTCTGTCCTGTTAAACTGTCTTTATCTCAGCCCACGAGTTTTACACACACACACCCTTTTATTTTTTTCCCCAATTCTCTCCCCCATCCCACTGGGCGAAGGAGGTGTGTGGTGCTGAGCTGCCTGCAGGGTTATACCACAAAACCCTCCTAGGATGAGATCCTTGGAGAAGTGCATGAGGTGTTGGGGATTCTAGTTTGTCTTTTTGCATGTTGAAAGGTTTATGAAAGATCCTAGTTGACCTGTACAATGGTTTCAGCCATCTACTGTGCTCTGATAGAATCACAGAAATCAAGTGTTCATAGGGATGATCTAGAACTTTTCCACTTACGGGTTAAAGCTAAGGAACACACTAGACTGCAAGCATAAATATCTTGATCTGAATAGGATCTGTTTTAAATGTTCAGAATCGCCTGTGATTCAACAGGTATAACAGAAATGTAAGGCTTTGTACTTTAGAGAATTCCTTGGGTTGTTTTCTGGCACCTTGCAGAGGGTTTGACTTAAAATTAGTTGTTAAAAGAAATAAAAATGTTACTAGGTACACTTTTTTTTTTTTTTCCTTAAAACACACATAAACTAAAAAAAAAAAAGTCACCAAAGAACTACACATTTCAGCAAAGAATCTTTGGTTTTTCAATTTTTAAAAAATCATCTGTATACATTTGAGGTTTTGCTGAATTTTTTCTCTAGTCTCTGAGATGGGCGTTTTTGTTTGTCATTGTACTTGGTTAACTTGAATCCAGCTAAGAGAGTAGATGGCTAACGTTTGTCAGAATGTGAAATGCAATAACGTTCAAAAACACATTCTAGATAAGTAAATTATCTGATACACCTGGGCTGAATCAGGGATCCCTACTTAACAAAAAGACCCGATACTGGTTGCACGAATTTCCTTCTCTTTGCTGATAGAGTAGAATGCATTTTCATAATCTGCTCACTCTGATGCAGGAATTACTTTAATGTATACTTGATTGGGTAAATAACCCCAAAATACTTGTTCTCAGGCTAATGGATTGTTCTGTTCATTCAGGTGGTAGGTAAGGATGGAACTGGAATGTATTTATTTATTGTTGCTATTGTCTTAAGTCAGTGTAGTCTAAGATATATTGAGGTATGTTTGCTTTAAAAAAAAAAAAAAAAAGCCCAAACCTAGCAACAAGAAAGTTTCAAAATGCCTGCATTTTAGCGTCCCATTTATCCCTAATCTCATGTAATCAGCAGCCCAGATCTCCTCCAGACCATGCCTTCATGGGATTGCAGAGCATATTGCAAATGTAGAGGTAGAATAAAAATAGATTTAAATGTAATCATTTTTACTTTGTTTTTTTTTGTTGTTGATTTTTAAAACTTTGTGAAATATTTTTTTTCAGTTTTATTGCTAAGCCATAACCAAAATAATCTGAAATATAATTCTCATATTACTGCTCAATACAAAAGAAGGGAACTGTTTACTATGTTTTTTATTATTTTGTTTGATATGTCTTAGAGGAAAAATAACTTGAGCTTGAGTAATAGTGTCATCCTTTTCTAAGATGCATTTATTTTGCCCAAGAATAGAGAGACTTGCTCGAGAAGAAGTGGATACATGCATTCTAGTTCCGGCAAGGGCACTGCAGACACCCTAGTTGTTGTAGCTTTGGGCATAGCCTCACTTGGTCCTCACTGTGGGGGTTTTCCCATAACACAAATTATTCTAAAAGTCTGTAAATGAAGCAGAAGGATAGGGGTGTTCTGTAGCCTTGCTTTTTTTTTTTTTTTTCTTTCCAGTGTAGCAATACAGTAAAAGCAATCCATACTGGAAAAACCTTTTGTGGGAGACAGCGGGTTTCAGCAAAGAGGGAGCTCAGCCCAGTTCATGTAGTTGTCCTTACCTGAAACAGTCAGGAAAATTCTGATTTAGAGAATATTAACTCTTTAAGGTAAGATGTCTACTGGTGAACAAGCATCCTTGTTTAGCTGCTGCTGTGGATGATTAGCCTCTTTGTTAAAATCTTGAAATGGATTCAGAGTAGCAATTTGGCTATTTTTGAGGTCCACCTCTTAATCTAGAAGATAATACAATTTCTATCCTGTTCATCTGTTTCCATATATTTATGGAGATCAAGATTTTCTATAATTTACTAGGTCATTGATTATTAATTTAGAAAGTAAGGCTTTTTTTTTCAGTCTCCATTTGCTCCTGTGGCCCTTTCAGTGCATCTTCTTTGTACTGTGGGTGTCAGAAGTTAACATGTTAACCATGTGTTTGGTATTGGGTTATTAACTGTCTTTTCACTGCCATTTCAGTTCATAGCTGTTACCTGTGTTCCTTCCCATTAAATATAAAATGTCACATCTGAATATACCTGGCAGTTTTATATTCATTTAGTGTGTACCATGGTGACTTTCCAGATCCATTTTCTTAGTGTTTCAACAGACATGAAGGCATATGCTCATACAGAAGAACACCAACATGCCTACTACATTCAGGCAAGGAAAATTGGCCTTCTATATTGCATTCCTTACTTAATATAAAATGTTATCTTGATAGACATGTAATTACTCTAATTATTTTATCAATAGAGCATTTACAGTGGGTATTCTTTTTATTCAGTCTACTTAGTACCTTAAGAACAGTTCTCAGTAATTTCACTTGCACAGTAAAATTAAATCTGCTATTCAGTGGAAAATTCTAAGTGGCATTGTACCTCATGCACATAAACTCATACGGCTGTTTATGGTTTTTCTTGATTGATCTATTATATAGAACAGGTATGCTGCACTGAGATTGCTTTGCATTAGAATTGCAGGTAGGGATTTAGATCTACATTCAGGTTTACCTCAGGGTGTGGTACCTCTGTCTTGTATTTCTGGGGGTTTAAGTAATATATCATTCTTCCCATGATACTAAATTTAGTAATTTTTACATATGTAAGTACTCCTGTAAATCTGGCATATTTCTTTCCTATTTAATGTACCCTAGACCTGCACATATTTAAGTTGACTGCTTATCAGTAACCAGTAAGGTTTAAATCAAACCTGTAAAGTTTAAATCAATACAGTTTTTAGTAAATGTAATAACACCCGAGTTTTGTAGTGTGTTTCATTTGTAAGCTGGGATTGCTACATAAATAGAAGTTATCACTATTCACATTTTATCTTTGAAAATTAATCCCCATTTGTAAGGGTGTGTGTGTCTAAGTATTATAACACTGTTTTTAAGAGACCATGTACCGTATTTCTGGATGTATCCAGGTTTTCCTGAACAGCCTTTCTAAATCAAAGGAACTCCCATTTTGACAAATGATCACAGTAGAGATAGTATTAAGGTCTCAGAAAATTTTACTGCATATTCCATTTTAATGGCCATCCATAGATATGGTTAAAGCATGTATTGTGAATTGATCTATTTTTCTATTTACTGTATGGAAAAAAAATGGTGAGAATATGTATTCCCGTAACTTTAGTCCCTTAAATGCTGTGTTTGAAATCATAGGTGGCTTTAATCACATTGTTGCTAGTTTATAGTGTACACAGAGATCTCTGCAACTCCCAAACAACCCAGGAATATCCCTTCACCTTCACCCCCCACCCCAATTGAATATCAGTATTTTCAGATGTTGATCATTCACGGATGGTTTATTATCTTTATTTTATTTTATCTTATTTTATTGTATTTTAGTTTAGTTTTAAGGCAGTAGAAAGATTCTCAGCAGTTAGTTAATGTGAAGAGATCACTAACACAGCCTGATAGTGACATATGGCCTTGGTAGAAAGAGATGAAGGAAAAAGGTGATTAACTGTAGTAACACGTTTGTACTGATGGGATCTATTTATTTATTTATTTATTTATTTATACTAATTGTAATAGATTACCTAATGAGAACTTTTTTTTTTTTAAATGGGGATTTAGTCCTCAGGTGTGTTCTCAATTTTTTTGTTTATTCGCTTTGTTTTTCATCTAGCTAGACAGTTTAGTAAAGCGCAGCTAGAGTAATGTATTTTTAACAAAGTAGATGAGCTACTGTTTTTTTTTTTTTTTTTCATCATTTGGATCTTGCTTGAGATGTGATTTTGTTCTCATATATGACTGGCAGCAATGAAGCATGCAGATAACCTGTGATAACCCAAAACCAACAGGCCTGGGGCTGCCCTCCTCTCTGCCTGCATAATTAGGCAGTGTTTTTCTTTTAAAATGACTTTTTAAACAGATGTTTCCCAAGTGTTTCTTCTCTCACCACAGTTGTAGCAACTTCAGCTTTGACTGGTTACTTTCCCCCTTTGGTCTGTTTAGGCTGCTGTTGAAGGTTCCTGGTGAGTTGTACATTAAAACCTGTTTTTCAAGCTCATTCATATGGTGCGATCTAGCACGGTGGAATCCACCTGGTAAAGCATTGTTAAAATCTGTCTCTGTCTTTTAACTTCCCTTACATTTGGCACTTCTACAACTTTCCATAAAATAATCCTGTGACAGTCAGTGATTAGTGTTTCAGCAAGAACTTCTAAATGTGGCATTATTTTTGGTCACCAAAAGGTGAGTATCTTAAGTACTGAAGGTTAAAACAGATGGTGTTTGAAACCAACTAAAATAAACAATTCCAAAGAACTTTTATATGAATAACTTAGAGATTTGTTTTCTTGTCTGAGAATACTAACTATCATTGTACAAATATCAACACGAATAATGAATCTAGCATCGTGTATACATGTAGTGTAGGAATTTTTTTTCCGGAGAAGAAGAAGTGAGCAATGAGAACAGTCAGGCAGCAGATCAGGTTGCCCAGAGAGGTTGGGCAGCCTCCATCCCTGGGGGTTTTGAGACACAGATGGATAAATCCCTAAGCAACCTGGTATGATCTCACAGGTGACCCTGCTTTGAGCAGGAGGACTTTCTGAGGCCCCGTCCAACCTCACGTAGCCTGTGATTCTACGAAATTCAGACTACATCACCTACTGCTAGTGAAAGTGAAGTAATAGTGGTGCAGCACATGTAGCTCTCTTTTAATCAGTTGGACCTTCTACAAAAGATAGTGGAAGCGGTAGTGGAACAGAGGAAAGAGACAAGAAGCAAAAGAAACAAGGCGTGGTGCTTAACTACGGTTAGGATAGCATGGCAAAGTAAATCTGCAGCTTCTTAATAGATTATTAAAAACTGAGGAAGTGAGAGAATGAGGAAAAAGGTGTTCAAGTTCCTATGTCCTTGCAGTCCTCTAGTGGAAAAAATGTGTGCTGTACTTGAAACAAGGAGGAATTGAGATATATCTTGGAGGAGGAAGGTGATAGATTTCTAGATGCTAAGAAGAAACATACTGAATTCAGAGAACATCCTGCAGAATGCTGTCCAGAAAACCAAAGAAGGAGGAAGGGCCTAGAAAATCAATAAACTCACTTGTTACTTGATATGCATAGAGCTTTCTTTCCAAGATCTGTAAGTACTGTTTTGCTGGTGTGCAATGTTCATAGCTTACTTTTATTAGCTACCCACTCTAACACCAAGCATTTCTCTTGTAAACAGAGAGCGGACTCAGGCTGTAGAATGTTTAGAATAGTGTAAAATCTTGCTTTCCCTTGGCAAGAATGGCAATATGAATGAATTCTTGAAAACAAATGGTTTTCACTACTTAAATGCCTAAGGCTATCTGCATACACAATGAAGAGCTCCCAGGGTGGCTTTTTTTTTTCCTTTTTTCCATTGTTGTTTTGTTTTCTTTCTGTCGTTCACAGTTGCCTTATTTTTAGTGCAAATCGTTCCTACACTTAGTATAGCATCTACAATAGCCCTGGTCTAGTAGGATATAAAACAGTGACAAGAGGGAAAAATGACGCCTTGGTTTTTCCCCTGACCCCTGTTGAGGGCACTAGGAGGATTTTGCGAGTAGGAGGGGTGGCCTCTGAAGGAATCCCCATAACCAGAAAGAGCCGTGCTGCTTTCTTGTCTCCTGTTTGCACGGGAAATGCTGCTGCTTGCTGCTGCTGCTGCTGGGGTGTGCTGCTTCCCATTGCCCCTTTGCTCGCTCTGTGCTTTAACGCTGGTGCCCGCGTGCTTTACTGTGGAGAGAATCCTACAGTGGCAATCTGCATACTCCTGACTGCCCTGGTGTTGCAGACTCATCCTTTTATTAATCTCCTTCATATTGCATGAAATAAAGCTGTCTGATCTGCAGGAGGAAAAAAATTTTTTTTTACTGTTTGCTAACAGATTATTTTGTATTTCTGAATAGATGAAACTACCACAGAAGCTCTTCATTATTACAGAATAAATAAAATGTGCTCTAGACATCTTGACATCTACTCTGAGTCTTTGCTCAGGCTTCACTTTTGTCGTTCAGTATTAGTTTGTGTTTATACTTCTTTGTACTTTTAGCACAATACATACCTGCCAGAAGCTTTTCAGAATATTTTACCATCTGAAATGGTGAGATCAATCAAGTAGGCTAAGATACTTAAGCAACTGTGTGTTACACTTAGCTTCTGAAGATGAGGAGCTGCCTTATCTATTTGTTAAAAATGTCTGGTATGATGTCTAACATGCTGCTCTTTGCAAGAAATAAGAAAATAACTTCTTAAAACTTGCAACTTGAGTAAACCCTTTTCATTGATCAGATGAGAAATTATTTGATGTTAGTGAGTTTTCTGTTGCCTATTAAAAAGAGTTAAAATGCCACTGCTCTGAAAAAGCAAAATGGTGCTTACATTTGTTCTAAAATTGTTCTAAAATTATTGTTCTGAAAGCTGAATCTTTTCACATAGTATTGTGCTTCTCAGAAGCCTTGGCTGGAGTTCCCTGGCAGTTGTGGGAAAAGATTTTCAAGTTTCTTGCAAAACAAGAGAATGATTTTCTTAAAGCACGTTAATAAGAGAGATTGACTTTCAGTTGGTTGCATTCCAAGTCATGTAATGAGCATTATCTTTGGTGAGTTGAGATGTACTGTAACTTTTTAAACACTTCAAGTGTTTAAAGCCAAATGAGCAGAATCGGGTGCTCATGGAGGTTGAACGAGCAAAATCTGTTTGAAATTTAATTGGCTGCTTCTGTGGGTAGATGCTGGATAGTGGCATAAAGATAGCTGTGCTCTTTAAATATTTTTTTATAAAATAAATAAATTAAATACAAGAGCCATTAAAGTAATTCCTTGTGGGTTGTGAATGCAGCCCTGAAATGTAAAGGTGATAAGATGGCTTAGCAGCCATCTCTTCTTTCTTGTCTTCCTTCTCATTTGTTTCTGAAAATTTGTTTCTTTAAAGCCCCTGAAAGCAAGTGAAGATGCAGTCAGAATAATGCACGTTCCTCTGGACAATGCAGTTACTTGTTTTTTATTTTTATTTTTTTATTTTTTAAGCTAGAGAGAAACCAACTACATGGGAGCAACCAATACCTTTGGAATGGAAAAACCTTGGGTACCTGGCAAATCTGAACTGGGAAACCTTGAAAAAAAATTTTGATCCTAGATCAGTAGATTGACTCGCTGGAAGAAGCAATGGATTAGATATTTATAAACCGTTAAATACAGAATAAAAGGCAACTGTTTCTTTTAACCACCTACTTAGCTTTAAGTGATGAATAATTCACACTAATGAATTACACAACCTTAAAATATCTCCCAAGGTATGGGTTAGTAGGATTTGTCACTAAATTCTCCGCTCTCTATACTCATGCATTTATAATGGTAGTATTTAGATGTTATTTATTTCTGTGTTTTCACATTATTTCTTTGTTGTTCCATGTTTCACTTGCATATACTGTAAGCAGTCCATATGAACGCTTTTAGCTCCTGACTCTGCTTTTCAAAACTACCAAGTTATATGGAAGAAGGCGACATCTCCACATGCATGGAGAAGCACAGAGGCATGGTGGCAGGTGGGGGAACCCCGGTATCTCAGAGAACAGAGTCCCTTTCCTGTCCCTTCTAAGGGCTGTCCCAGGAGGGACGTCACCCCATGGCCTGGGGCCGTTGCCCATCGCCCTGAGTCGGTGGGAGCGGCTCTCTGGAGCACCCTCTGGAGCACGTGTGGGGTCACTGCTTGGATGTGGGGCACACGATGGCTTGCAGGGGAGGAGCATTTCAGGACAGCACTAGCCCTTGAGTAGGTTCAGTGCCTTGGGAGCCAGGTGTGTGCATGCTGAGCACCTGAAGGACTCGGCTGCTGAAGAGACCGGAGGGTCCAGGACAACTGCCAGAGTCAGTAGGGTCTGGGGAGATGAGGGGGGTCTGTGGGTGAGGCTGCTGGAGACAAGAGGATTCAGAGGCAGGCCGAGAGTCTCAGGCCAGTTACCGGAGGTGTGCACAGCGTGTGCTTCCCACTGGTGGACCTTCATCCTGATCTGCTGGAGAGGGGAACAGGGTGAGGATGGTGGTGGTGTCCACGATGCTGACTGAGAGACAAGTGACATAGCCCTGCTGCTGTTTGTACGTGTCAGCCTGGCTGTTTCACGGCCATATGAGTTCGATGCAGGTTCATCTGGTAGCCATTTGGTCTTTCTTTACAGGATGCCTTTCTTTACTGCCACTGCTTGTTCATTGTTGTGTAATTAGTTCTGTCTTGTTCTGGAACCTGGCAGTTGATCGTATGGCATCTGGTCCCATCCCTGTTTTTTCCCCTCCCCACACCATACTGAATTTTAATTCCATTTTCACTGTGCTTGCACTCCATCACACAATCTGTAGGTTTAATAACCACAGTCAGTCATCTAGGTGTTGGGAATAATTGCAGATCAGATCGTTGGGAATTGCACTCAAAATATCTTCCTCTTGTGATAACTCTTTTCGGGATTGTTTTCCAAACAATTTAGTACTTGTGGTTTTCTTGTGTTTTTTTTTTTTTTTTAAATATATTTATCTAGAGCATATTTCTGTAGCTTATTTAATGGTGATGTGAGATGGTAGATGGATCACTCTGTTCTGATAATGCAGGGGTCTCTTTCAATGCCATTACAGCCATGCTGATCTTTTTGGGTTGCTGTACTCTTCCATTCTAAAATGATTGAGGTCTTTAACTCATTTAGTGAGCTCAAAATATGTGGTTTTGTCCCCAGTCCTGTCTTTCAGAAGTGCAGTGAAGAGTTTGCAGAAAAGATTTACATTCATATGAAAATTGGTTTAGGCAAACTGTCTGTCAAGCAAAAGACCAGTTACTTAAAATGCAAAAATATCAGAAATATGTTTGTTTCTTGCCTGTTATGTGGAACGTTAGAATCAAAGTTACTGGTTGTCACATTGAAGATGCTCAAGACAGTAAAGCTGATTGTAATTGAAATCATATTTATATTATATGGCAAATATGTTCATTTTTAATATACAAAAAAGCATTCATTAGAAAAAAGCAATTCATTTCTTTTCAATTGAGTGCAATGTAAGTTCAATTTTCAGAACATTGCCTGGGGCAATGGTTTGACATTTTCTTGAAGCTGATCCGATTAGTTCTCAGAATTATGCTGAGAAATGCCACTTACTATGGAAAATATTTTTTTAAGCAGTGATCCTCAGAAAAGAAAAAATATTTTTTCTTTTTCTTCACAAATTGCTTTGTGCTTTTCAGTGGTAAGGGCAACAGTTAGCTCTAATTGTGTATTGAGCTTGTTTTCATATGATTATGGAATCAATTCAGAATCTTAACAGGAAAGTGATATGGATTGAAACATGTCCATTGTGCTATTTTTATGAAGGTGACCTTAAAGAGTATGTATAAAGACTTTTAAGCATAAAATTTCGGTACTCTTCTGCTGTAATTCTTACAACATGAAGCTCAGAGTTGCCTGTGTAACGTTTTCCATAAATGAAACAGTTTTTTTCATCTGTATTAAAGTGGCGAGCATGCATTATATACACTCAGACATGGTTTTGAATTAGTGAATAAATATAATCAAGTTGCATGATATCATTCAAAGGGTTTGCTAACATAAGTATTTTGCCTGTACTGTCATTCAGTACTATGAAGGTTTCGGTGGTCTTACTGGATCTTATTGGATGGTAAACACTATTTTAAAGTATGGTATTCAAATTAGTGTGGCAAAACAGCTGGTAGAATTCCCAGATCTTAAAACCAAACTTTGATTGCCAGATTTCATATGATGCAAATCTTTGGTTTCTGCCAAAAGCAACGTTTTCACATCTGAATCGGAATTTGTGGTTATATAGAGTAAACGGCAGAATGCATTGTCAGAAGGATGGTGATTTTCAGCACTGTAGAAGTTTTAATGATTGTGTAACAGTTCAGAATATTTTGCCTGCTTCATTAAGAATAAATTTTTAAAATAAAGACTGCACATATTTTACAAAGCTTAAGACTGTTTATGAGAAGTATTTAAATTTTCCCCTCTATCTTCATTTTTTTAATTAAAAAAGGCAGGGGATCTTGGACTTCACTAGATGACTTCAGTGGAATAGGTTACTGTCTGCTTTAATACAGCTTACTTTCTCATTGGATCATATTTTCATGCTGATAAAGTTAATGCATCTTGTTGCCTTCATCTGTCTGTATTTTCTTGCAAAGCTTAAAGTTTTTATTGTAAACAAAGCACTATTTTCAGGAGACTTGAGCCTGTCCAGTAAAAACAGAATAGAAAGCTAGTTGTTTCCTTCCCCCAGGTTGGGCAAAGCATCACGTACACCTCCAATTAAAGAAAAAAAGTCTTCATGTTGATGAAAAATTCTTTGCAGAGGAAAGAAGTTGCATTTGACTGGTATGCACAGTGCAGTTTGCAATGCAGAACATGATCTCTGTTAGGAATGAGGGGAGCTCCTTTAAAATTATTAGAATGACTTCGGACTTGTTCTGAAGTACACTTAACCTTGCACTATGCTTGCTTAGCATTGATCTAAATGTTCGTATGTTAATGCACATTTAAGTAGTTAGATGTGCAAATTGATGTCTAAAAATCCATTCTGACCACGGTTATCTCAAATGTCTGTAGCTTTACCATTTTAAAAAATAAATGTATTTTTAACATTCAGACATTGTGACAGAGGTCAGTATTTTTTTTTTTTTTTTTTTTTTTTTTTTTTTTTTGCTTGTTTTCTTCCTTCTGTATTTCCCAGGTTCACAACAGTAGGGAAAGTGAGAGGAGAAGAGAAAGAATGATTTACACAAACTGAATTAAGTAGGGCAGTGATAGGACCCAGGTCCCTTTAGTCCCTGTCATATGACCTTTCTTATTCCTTAGCAAATACCATTTCAAGCAATGTTAGTTTTAATTAAGTAACACTAGTCCTATGTCTAAGCTTCATTAAGGTGTCATTAAGAAACTAGGGAGATGAGAAAAGGATGTCAGAGTTCCTTCAGCAGAACTTTAAATTCTGTTTATAAACCATAATGTAATTTTGTATTCTAGGTTATTTAATTGTTAAAGACACTGGATTCTGTTGAACCCTTCTGAAACATAAAAATGCTAGTCCTGCTCTAAAGGTGCTTTCCAAATTAAAAATAAATAAATAAATCAAACTCAAACATTCTTGGGACCTGAAAACAAGAAAACGGTTTTAGCTGTGGGGGAAAAATTGTTTAAATAGTCCCTGTCAGCTTGCAAGAATAATATATGTTATGATTGAAGCGTAGCTAGATGGAAACTAGCACTTGGGAGAATTAGAAAATAGTAAGTTCTCAGATGCTTTCTTTTAATGGTAAAATATCATTATTATGATACTAAAGCACTCAACAGATTTGGCTTCATGTGATACTGTTCTTTTGTTTGGGTTCTTTTTTAATTTGTTTCGTGTTCACACATAATGAGGCGTATGGTTTCGCCTCGTGGATGCTTTCATCCACAAGCAGAAGTCTAAAACCCGTTCAGAGAACTGCACGCCTCGGCGGGGGTGCGTCTTTTACGGCAAGAGGCGAAGAAACTGCAATCTTGCAAGGCTGTTTAAAACCAAGCAGTTGGAAAACTGTTGACTTTTTCGTAGAAGTGAATCTGCAGCACCATATGCGAGCGTTTTAAAGTAGTCTTTTTAATTACGCAGTGTTGTAAAATTTGCAACATATGCTTGTGTGTTAGGATGACTAATTGATGTCCACTAGGTTTTCATAACACTCACAGGAGTAAGAGCTGTGCTCCACCACTGTGACTTTTTTTTTCTCCTTAAGTAATGCTAATGGAAACCTACAAGTGCTGGGAGGTAATGGCAAGGTGAGCATTAAGCGGAAATGTCAAGTTCCATGCAGTCCCTGTGAAGTTTATGAAGGAACTAAAGCTAAAGCTTTCTCCTTAATTTCTTTTGAAATTACTTTTCCAGCTGACTTAATCATCTGTGAGGTAGAGGACCGAAGCTGTGCCCTGGAAGTGGGTTGGTTTGTTTTTCTTCTGGCTTGTTTTTCTCCAGAGACCAAGCATAGCAAGCGTTATCTTTGTCAGGCACTTTTACCAATGCGCCTTATCCCTGGCCAGTTTATTCCCGGTTCCTGGAGGGGATAAAACAGCTTTCATCTGCTGCTCTTCACCACATGGCCCCTCTGCAGAGCCCCCTGTTCAGAGGCATTTCTCTTATGTCTTTGGTAACCTGGGGTCTGAGCGCTTGGCCTTGTTGGTTTCCAGCGCGACTAAATCGAGCCAGGGCCAACGGAGAGGCCACAAGCTCAAATCCAAGCATAGCCCTGGTAAACCCTGTGTGTTCCCAGGCACTGTTGGCGCATCCTTAAAAAAGTCCAAAGCAAAACACCTTTTCTAACATTTGTCTCAGCACTGTGCTTTAGGAGGAGATGACTCGAGGCACTGCACCTTCTTTTCTTCCCCTTCACTACCCTCTGTTGTCTGCTTGCTCAATTTCAAAGTTGGCGTTATCGAAGTGGCATCTTACCCTTCTTTATTTTATCATTCCTTCCTAAGACGCGATACACGTTTGTTACATATCCAGTAAAACCTAATGAAGGGATCTGAAACGTGGGATGCAACAATTTCAACCCTCCCTAAAAATGACACTTAAAACAAAATGTATTCTGAGTAACAACCTCCAGCCGTGTACCGAGCAGACTTGAGCTGCTTTTGAAATAGAAACTGGGCTGTGGTTCCTGGATGGAGCCACAGGGCTCTCTTCTTCTGGTCGGTATATGCAAAAATTAGAACTGTGTGGTTTAAAAAAGTGTAAAAAAAGGTTTTAGACTCTTTCCACATTTTTCAGAATTTTGGTGTGTTTGGATTCAGTATTCTGTATGAGGCAAGTTCACACTGACAGATTCACACCAACTGAATACGGGGAGCTGTTAATGCAGTGTTCTCTCCATCTTTGTGTGTCGCTAGCAGTGATCTGATGCCTTAGTGCCTTTTTGAAAACTTGCACAGCTCTTTCTTTTGAGACCAGTCTCTAAGGTTTTCATAGTCTTTTGATCCTGACAGCACATGCAAGTGGAAAGTAAACCTGTGAGCATGTTGACTCGAGGTAGCCTCCAATTAACATTCCCTCCCATCTGTTTTCCCGGGGACCTGCTCTTCTTGCTGAAGAATTCATGTGTGGTCCTGCAGCTTCACAAGAACTGCAGCCTGTCAAGACATTGGTGAAAATGGGAAGCCGATACTGCAGTTTCCCAACCCACTATCTTTTTAAGTTGTAGTTCCTCAGATCAGATGGCACTGAGCCTTAAATGAGGGAGACTCCTGGTAGTCCTTTCCTGCAGTCTCCTCCTTGCTGTGGAACGGTGGAATTCAAAGGTCTTTGCACTTACTAAAATATGCACATTTGATTTTTTTCTACTGCAGGAAGAAGCAGCCTGCAACAAAGGATTCCCAGGATATGGATTCATTATGTAACGAGGGTTTAAAAGTAAATAAATAGGTATATATGTATGCACACAGGTATGCATATATATATATATGCATATATACATATATATAATATGTAGAGTGATTTACATATATATATATATATATATATTTGTGCTTTTTTAAAGTTAAAACCTTCTTGCATGGTGAATACATATGCTTGCCCTTCTTTAGTTATTCACTTTTTGTCTAGGTGATTGTATTTTTGCACTGTTAATATATCCAGGAACAAGCTGTACATTACAACTACGTAACTGAAGTAATGAAAAAGAAGAAATCATTTCTTATTACATTGTTCCATGTTATAACAGATGAAAACAACATTCCCATTGCTTTCTTCTTATACATTAGGTGAAATTTTCCCTTAGGGTTTTCTACCATCAGGAATTCAAAGGTAAGGGTGATAGCCATGCCCACAAGACTGAGGTGTTGACCTGCAGACCTGTGGTGTTTTAAAGTTTTCTACCGTTTCATCTGCTGTTGATTTCCCCTGTAGTTATTTTTCAGTCTAACTGTCTTAAAAGCCATACAAAACAGTGTTGCATATGTAAGTATATGTAGCAATTATTCTTCATCTATGGTTATGGTTTTGCATTTTCATTTCTGATGGGAAACTTTGTAAAAGATAAGCAACTTATGAGAAGTTTAGGATTTCCTAATGCTTCGGCAGTGAACTAAGACTTGTTATCAAATTTCTTCCACTGATACAATGGCTTTGAAAATTAAATTTATTATTTAATGTGAATATTTCTTCAAATATGAAATTCAAAGTTAGTGTTTGACCTTATACAAAAGTATAAAAATTATAATAGAGGATCTAATCTAGCTGACTGATTATACTGCCCTCATTCATGCGTGTAGTTTGGTTGACTTCATTGTTGCTTCTCATCTAAGTCCCTTCCAATTTTAGCTGAACAACACCAAAACGTTTGTATTATTTATTGAAAATCTTATGCCTACATGTTATTAAAAAACCAAACACACACGCACACAAAACCCCCACTTTTTTCTCCTTTACTATCTGAATTAAGTGAAAGTATGGAAGTTTTAAATAAAGTAATCACAGTACCCGTTTCAGAAAATAATAAACAGATAAAGAAACTAATGCACAAGCATTTTATCAATATAATGTTAGCTGTTCAAACTGGATTTGAAAGCTGCTCCTTTGGTATCTAGGCAAGAAACAAATGATATGCTGCAAGTATACAAATATATACGTTATTTTTATTTTGTATTTCTATATAATTAAATATAAAAAGGAATGCTAATTGTGTTCCAGGACTAATATTATGTAATAAATTGAGCAAATGGGCTGGTGAATGGAAGTATCTCATCTTGTTTAATCATCTAAATGGGTATAGTTTACTGTATAGTGGAAGCACAGTTACTGTAATTATTTATATTCATGTCCTTAAATTAATGTGCCATGTGTAATAATTTACTTGTGGTATGAACTGGAAAAAAAAAAAAAAAGTTGCCTTAAGGTTTCCAAAACCTGCCATATGAATATACTGATCATTTCAAGTTCCATATAAAATTGCTTGGTCTTTTTGTCGTATAGTTTCCATTTAAGTCAGTGGAAGCTGTGTAGCTAAAATCACACTGAATTCATCGAAAATCTAGGGCATGCTTAAGGGGCACTTCATCTGAGCAAAGAAATCATTGCTTTGACTGTGGCTATGTTAAGTGAGAGATGGAAGTGAATAGCTTTTAGTTTATTGCTCATTTGAAAGCTGGAGGGTAAAATGTCCTTTGTCTACCTGCCAAGCTCTTCCCCTCCCCGCCCAAGCTTCCTAAAAATGCTCATTTGAAATCTGGCAGCAGCTACCTTTGATTTCTTCCAATAGCTTTCCCACTTTACAGCATTACATTTTTTTCTTTTGTATGTGTGATAAATTTGATCTATTTTTAAAATGCGTTAAGTAAAACTAATGTGTTTTGAAACAAGCCTCAAAGAAGTCACTTAATGATAATATGATGCTTAATTCAAAGTCTGATCACTCAGCTGTACTCTTGAGTTGTTTAGTCTTTGTGTTTGTTGATATATGAACCTGTTAGGTTTCTTCAAGTCCTACCTTTTTGCATGTACCGTAAGTGCATCTTATTGCAGATGCAGTCTAAGTGTGTGTCATAATATTGAAAAACAGTAACTGCAGCTTGCAGCAAATTTGTGATCTAAGTCTGTGAATGTGACACCTTATTGTTCTGTAATTAAAAATGAAGAAAGTGAAATTATGAAGTCTACTGGGTACCTTCAACAGCAGTGCTTTTAATGCATTAATTAGCTGTAAACTTACTCAGAGACCAGCATAAAGAACAGAAAATATCTGGTGTTTTCATAAGAGAGCATTAAACAACACAAGCTTTTCTTGAGAGAGGTAATCATCTATTTATTGTGGTTTTGCCTTTATTCTACTTTGTCTTCCCACTTAACTGGGAATTTTCTGAGCTCCTGACATCACCACGGATATCGTGTAGGCACTTCTTGGAGACCGTCTTGAGATTGCTTGTTATGGAGGCAAAAAGGCAAAACAAAACATCAGAGTCCGCTATCTTTTTCTTCAAAGCTGTGTAATAATAAAGCACTTTCCATACTCAGAATTTCTAATGAAGTTCTAATGTATAGCTAACAAAACATGAAATCTCGCAAAGTCCTTCAACTCATTGGAAACATAATTGACAGTGCTTCCTGAACAGTGAATAAGATGCTGTTCTGATGTTCAGTGTCTTGCTAGATGATGTACTGAACATCACCATTTATACTTTGCCCAGGAAAGTCAAGTGTTACTCCCATGAAGTTTATGGCAGTAGCTTTTAATAGGTTTTATGTTTGAGATAGTGACTGATAAAGGAGTACAGGCAAGAAACAGTTTTGCAAGAATAAGAAAGAAGCTAGTTAAGGTTAATTCAATCCCTGTTACTGTTTTAACTACAAGCAGATATTGCTAGTGGATGTGAAACTGAGAAAGAGGCATTGATGATGATAATAAGCACATGTCTGGGGGAATAGACTCTTAAACTCTTTGTTTAGCAGTGAGTTCACAAGCACTGCTTAGTGTTTGCTGCACCGCTCCTACTTGCTGAATTTTGATAAAATCAGATAAAGCATCCTGATACTTAAGGCTCTTTACTAAATTAAATATATTCCGATTATTGGACTGGTTAGATATTTTAAGCTGGTTATTTTGAAACACTATGCTTAATTTGCTTCCTTTCTGTTTTCTGCAAAGCATAAGGCAGACCATTATTGGCATCTCGGGGATATCTTTTTCTTATCTTTTTCCCATTCTCCTTTCTTTATGAGTAGTCAAGAGATGCTAGAAAAAGGTGCTACTATAGATAACGTTGCTGCTAGATAAATGTTGTTAGAGAATGAGACATTTTTGGAAATGTTGTGGTTTAACCCTGGCAGGCAGCTCAGCACGACACAGCTGCTCGCTCACTCCCCCCAGGTGGGAAGGGGAAGAGAATTGGAAAGGTAAGTGTGAAAACTCACGGGCTGAGATAAGGACAGCTTACTGGGTAAAGCAAAAGCCACGCGCACAAGCAAAGCAAAACAAGGAATCCATTCACTGCATCCCATCGGCAGGCAGGCGTTCAGCCACGTCCAGGAAAGCAGGGCTCATCACGTGTGATGGTGTCTTGGTGTGAGACAAACGCCCTCACTCCCAGCGTCCTCCCTTCCTCCTTCTTTCCCCCAGCTGTTATTGCTGAGCATGAGGCCACATGGTGTGGGACATCCCTTTGGCCAGCCTGGGCCAGCTGTCCTGGCTGTGTCCCCTCCAGCCCCTGGTGCGCCCCCAGCCTCCTGCTGGCAGGGCAGCACGAGGAGCTGGAAAGGCCTTGGCTCTGTGTGAGCACTGCTCTGCAGCAACTCGAACATCGGTGTGCTATCGCCACTGTTTTAATCAAAAATCCAAAATAGAGCATTGTGTGAGCCTCTACAGAGAAAATTAACTCTGTCCCATCTGAAACCATAACAGAAAAACAAATGTTGGGTCTCACTTGACATTCATGTTGATCCAGTAAATTCTTTTTTGGGAGTGTGGAAGGTGCTTATTTTTGCAGTAGAGTTAAGCACTTTATAATGATGTCTACTTAGGAGAGATCATTTCTCTTTTTTCCTTCACGATGAAAGTTGTGTGGCTGCTAGACCCCACAACTCCAATTCATATCTCTGTGCAACGCAAGCTTGCGTTCACAAGACATTCATGGTGGGAGAATATGGATTTGTATGTAGACTCAGAGTCATGCTCAAAATGCAGTATAAACGCAGCAAAAATTTACCTATCATAACAGCATGAATCTTCCATAAACAATGCCATCCTTTGCTGGCAGCCAAGCTGGGAGGAAGACAGAAGGGTAGTGGATGATGAGCAGTTTTCATGAAGGTCAGAGGTCTGATTGAAAGCTGGTAGCTTGTGGTTTATACATTGCTGTAGTGGTATTTCACAGTTGATATGCATTACAAAGTACTGTTTGAAATAATAGTGGTACAGAACAGACGGTCTTGGTTGAAAAAATTTTTTGATTAATTCCAATAATTTCATAATCTGACAAATTTGAGTTAAGGTTGAAAAAGCTTTCTTCATAATGTGACTTATGTATACCTAGGGCCCTGTCCATGTTAAAGACGAGACATTTTTAGGCAAGGAACGTCTTTCTAGCAAACCAGTTGTATTTCCTATTAGTTCACTTAAGTGTTTTCAGAGATCTCCTTCATGCAGTTTCAAGGAGACAACAGTGTTAAAGAGTATTCCTAGCCATTATCTGTGAATGATGTGTGTACAAAGTATTTTACAGGACCCTAGTTTACAGCATCATTGATCTGTTTCAAAAGAATTATGACTGACAGGTTACAGTAGATACTTGATTTCCCTGAGCATAGCATTTGTTGGATGATACTGCTATGTAAAATTAATTTTTGAAGGGTAGCCAGAGCTGGGTTTTTAAATTTATGTCTCCTTAAAAAAAAAAAAAAAAAAAAAAAAATTAAAAAAAAAAAAAATTTCTTAGACGCAAG